>VDFB02058242.1:95774436-95811942 GCA_007258455.2 Sequoia sempervirens | reverse complement strand
AGAGGGTGAGAGAGAGTGGGAGAGAGGGTGGGAGAAAGTGGGAGAGAGTGGAAGAGAGGGTGTGAGAGAGTGGGAGAGAGTATAGACAAAGAGATAAAATAGATGTATAAAAAAAACCAACTTGATGATAACACGAGTGCATTTTTGAGTAGAGACATAGTCGTTCTAGGAAGAGATAATGTGCTCGCGTTATAACACAGGCACGTTATAGCTTGCACTAAAAATGGTAAAAAACACAATATATCTACTTGCTTAGTTTTTGAAATTCCATATTGTTATCTTACTTTATACTGTATTCGTAATGTTGACTATTTTGAAGAGATATGCCACACATATCAATGTAGGGCATGCTTATGCAGTTATTATAGATGAAGAGAACGAAGAGGTAACAAACTATTACTTGTGTCATTATGTTGAGGCCAAAAAGAAATTGGAAGGCCCAGTTATAGATGGAGAAAACATCGAATACCCTATAGGCTCAGTTGTTGTTACTGGAACGTGGCTTAGAAGGTACCCACATAAGAGTGTTAAACATTGGTTGTTTTAGGACTTTGACACGCATTGTAAGATTCTTCATTACTCAAACCTTGTTGTGGCATCTAATGTTCATTTGACCAAATATGGGGGTAGACCTTTGAACAAGATCTTGTGGAAGGTCTGTGAGTCTAACCATGAGGCAATACTTGACATAATAAAGAGTAGAGAAGACCCGGATGGTTCATTGGATTAATTTGTAAGTATATGCACAATGGTTCTTATTAATTTATATTTGTATCCACATTAATTTGTTTGATGCCAATGTTATTATCTTATTTTACTGTGTATCTGTAAGTAATCCGGTAAACATTGATTGGTTTCCCCTTGCAGAAAATGCAGATTTATGAGTCACCCAAGAGAATCTCAGGAAGAAAAGCAATGCAACATCCCTATTTTGATGATCTTGACAAATCTCAATTATGATTAAATAAGCCATTACAAAAGTGTGTGTGAAGCTTGGTGAAGTAATTTTAAGTTAACCTTATCATGAGCACCTATGATGTAGAAATTATAAGAGCATCTCAAATTTTAAGATATTATATTCATGAGAGGTGTTGTGTGCAATAGGTATCTTGGAACTCCCAATGAAGATGTATTGCTAAGAGTGACTAAGTTGAGAGATTTCCATGCCTATCTATAAGTTCCTTCCATCTATTTTCATTTCATTTCCATTTTGGATGAGTTATTTCTTTTTTATTTTTTTACTTTGCGTATTTGTAACTAAACTAGTAAAAATTGATTGATCTCTCCTTGCAAAAAATGCTGATTTTGGAGCCATTGAAAAGAATCTCAGCCAAAAAAGAAATGCAACATCCTTATTTTGATGATCTTGAAAAATATCAATTCTGATTTGAAGCCATTATAAAAGAGCGTGCGAAGCTTTGCGAATGAATCTCAAGTTTTCTCATTTGAAGTTAACCTCTAAATGAGAACCTATGATGTAGACATTATAAGAGAATCTTGAATGTATGAGTGACATTGTAAAATATCTGTGAGAACAGAGTACCTAAGGCATTGTAATTAAATTTGGTGCAAGGGCACCAAGGTTATTGAGCAAATTTGGTTCACATAAGTCTTTTAAGTTAGTTTTGTGTTTTGAGTTTTGTCAATTGAATAAGGTCATAGCACATCCACAATTGATTTATAATGTAATAAGTCATGTTAGTTACAAAAAGAATAGTTAGGCATGATTGGAAAGATGTAGAATCATTTGTAAAGGCTATTTAAAGCCTCTTGAAGGCTATTTAAGTCAATATTTGAATTTGTAGCCTTTTGAAGGAAAATCTTTGAATATGGTTGTAAATGTACTATTAGTGAGATTGAAATTGTTAAACTTCAAAGAGTAGCAGTATTTATGTTGATGAAATTTCCTTTAGATGCAAGGATTAAAAGCACATCAACCATGTGGTACAAATGATTAAATCCAAGAGATGATCTGTAGCAATGAAAGAGACTGAAAAGGTAGAGAGAGCTACACTGGTGACTCAAGAGAAACTTTAGCTTTCAAAAACAAAGTCAATTAGGCTGGCAGACATGTGGATTGAGCCAACATTTGGTGGAAGAGGAAGAAAGATGACTAGAACTCTAGAGGCCCACCATACTAGATTTCGATATTCAACCATGAGAGTAGAAGAGAGAGTTGATATAATGTATGAAAACATTAAGCATGCATTCTTCCAACCAACAGAGAAGGAGATGATTACTTTGCTTCATTTTCATTTGCATAAGCATATAAAGGCATGGGAACCAAGAAGACCAAGGATGTCCAGTTTTATGTGGAGGCAATGGATGTGGTCCAAACTTTAGGAGGGGCAAGAAGGTCAATGTATGATCTTGATGAAATTGAGGAAGAACAACAAGAGAGGGACAGGAAAAATAAAATCAATACAGAGTTTCAAGGATTTGTCAAGCGAGTAAGAGAGCTATGGGAGCAGCCTCATCTAAAATATTTTGAACTAGAGTTTGATATGTACCATTTAGAGAGCTTGGTTTTCATGGAGTTTCTTTCAAAGCCTCTACTTTTATTGTTCTTATGGTAAACTATTTGGTAGAGTTGGTGGAATTACCTTTCTTAGTAGTCGCTATTAGTGAGATTGAGATTGTTAACCTTGAGAGAGTAGGACTTGGGCAAAAGGAATTTGATATGGCTATTGCTTTCAAAGACTTCAAGCGGGATGTACTTCACATTGACGCAATTCCTTAATCTTCACTTGATGGCATCAAGGAATGGTTGAACTCCATGGTTATAAAGTATTATGAAAGCAGAATGAACTTGTACTAGTGACCAATTTTGAAGACTATTACTGATGATCCAAATAAATTTATTGAAGATGTTGGTTAGGAAATTTTTAATATGGAAGCTAGTGATTCTAATTCTAATAATTCGAAAGACTCAGATCAAGGATATGAACCCTCTAATGTAGAAGAGGAATCAAAATCACTCTTCATGTTGCAGGTACCAGCTTTAATACCAACTACAATGGAAACATTGAAATTCCCTAGCAATATTTATGTAAAGTAAATTTCCTTTAGATGCAAGGATTCAAAGCACATCAACCATGTGGTATAGATGATTAAATCCCAAAGACGATTTGTAGAAATTATAGAGTCTAAAAAGGTAGAGAGAGTTACATTGGTGACTTAGGAGAAACTTCAGCTTTCAAAAACAAATCCAATTAGGCTGGCAGACGTGTGGATTAGGCCATCATTTGGTGGAAGAGGAAGAAAGATGACTAGAACTCTGGAGGCCTGCCATATTGGATTTAGATATTAAACCATGAGAGCAGAAGAGGGAGTTGATATCATGTATCAAAACATTAAGCATGCATTCTTCCAACCAACGGAGAAGGAGATGATTACTTTGCTTCATTTTCATTTGCATAACCATATCAAGCCGTGGGAACCAAGAAGACCAAGGATGTCGAGTTTTATGTGGAGGTAACGGATGTGGTCCAAACTTTAGGAGGGGAAAGAAGGTCAATGTATGATCCTGATGAAATTGAGGAAGAACAACAAGAGAGGGACAAGAAAAATAAAATCAATACAAAGTTTCAAGGATTTGTCAAGCGAGTAAGAGAGCTATGGGAGCAGCCTCACCTAAAAGATTTTGAACTAGAGTTTGATATACCATTTAGAGAGCTTTGTTTTCATGGAGTTCCTTTCAAAGCCTCTTTTTTTATGGTTCCTATGGTAAACATTTATAATAACCTTCAATGCCTCAAAGGAGAGGTTGTTGGTTGATTTGGAACCCATTTTTTATCAAGAAGAACGTTATTTTCCAAAAATTTACTGGTTTTTCTCACTTTTCTTGTTGTTGTAAACCCTGTACGAATACTAAGGCAATTTGAAACCTATTGGATGTTGTATATTGATGAATTAGCTTTCATTTTCACCTATTTATAGGTTCTAACTCTTTGTATAGCGAAATTTATCTTATTTTTATTGCAGCTACCTACTTTCATAGTGTTCTTGGATTGAAGGGTTTCATGATAAAATTCGACCCATTCCACTTTTTGTGCCTACTGTAACTTGTGGAATGGGTCCTCTAGCTTGTAAAATACATGCCTAACCTATTTACAATGTTTTGGAGTCAAGGTTGGGTGTTTGGGATGATTTTCTAGGCCTATAGCAAGGTATTTTCATGATGAAAATGAGGGTTTCAAGTGGTGTTTTGAAAAAATGTGGGAATGACTATCCATGTAATGTATTATTCACCATGTGCAGGGTATCGTAAGTGTGTTTGGTGCTTTGTTTTGGTATGGAAGGTGTGGGAGATAGGAGTTTCATTAAAACCCCAAGTATTTTGCTTGAAATAAAGGGTTTGGTGTATTAGGGGTCTAGAGGTCTTGGACCTGGAAACAAATCATGGAATTGGAGGTTTTGACACATAACATACTATTGTTTGAGGAGTTTGAGTGAAGATCTAGTATTTAAATGGTCGTCTCTTTGTAAATAGGGCTAATTTAGTAGCCTTTATGCAAGGTGGTCTATTGGATCGTAATGATGATACAAAGAAACACGATATGATCTCTTGGCAATTTGTCTTAGGGTCTGTGTTAAAGCTTGATTGATGTTTGGTTTTCCATTGGATGACCTTCTCTAAAAGATAAGCCCATTTGATGAGATTTGGAGACTATAAGTTAGGCAAGGGTTTATTGAAAACCCATACTCAAAACCTTCCCACAGCCAACCAAAGCCTAAAACACCTTCAAAAAGGTATTCACAAGCTTAAAAGTTCAAGAGATATCGCTACCCCCAAATATTTCTTCAAACCCTAGCAATAAACCACCATTTTCCACTAAAAAATGCACCATTTGACATCTAGGGCATCATCTAAAAACCATCTATTCACCTCCCTTGTTCAAAAAAAATTATACACATGTTTTATAACCATAACTAAGCCTTTCCATTGAGTTATAGAAGCATATAGTGGGTGAAAGGCTTAATATGACATTTTAATGCACTCAAAACCCTTAAAACAAGGTATACAAACTGACCCTCTGTAATTGGCTTCTAAAATGCACAAAATAACTTGAAATCCAACCAAAAAAAAACTAGAACAGAGTTAAGTCTATTTCCCACCAAATTCCATCGAAAAGATTGCACAATCACCCTGTACAGAACCGTACAGTTCAATGAAACATCAAAGTGCAAAGTGCAAAATGGTAGAAATATTTGACAGTGTATTACTTGGATACCATAGCGCTTACAAAATCTCTGTCTAAACCTATGGGATTGCATTGGGGCCATCTACAATAACCTCTCTCGGTTTTTTTTATTTTGGAGTGGTTTTCCCATGGTTTTGAGTTTTCAATTGATGGAAAAAGTGTCAAATGCAAGTAGTGGAAAGTTATAAAGTGGTGCAACTTTCATTCTACAACTCATGTGACCAAACAAACTATTCCAATGCATCCAAATAGGTATGTTTACACTAGGCATGGTCTTCTTTCGCACCCAAACACGCGGAATCACTTTGAGCTACGTTCAACCGGATCGATCCCTTAAGGGTCCAAAGTGCAAAATGGCTACAAACTTCAGCATGATTCTACTCAGATACCATGATGCTTAGAAACTTCTTATCTAATCCTATGGGATTGCATTGGGCCCCTCTACAATAACCTCTCTCAGTTTTTGTTATCTTGGAGTGGTTTTCCTGTGGTGTCCAATTTTCAGTTGATGGAAAAAGTGTCAAATGGAAACAGTGGAAAGTTGCAAAGTGGTGCAACTTTCGTTATGCAACTCATGTGACCAAACAAAATGTTCTAATGCATTTAAATAGGTATTTTTACGCTAGGCATGGTCCTATTTTGTACCCAAACACACGGAATCACTCCAAGCTACGTTCAACCGGATCGATCCCTTAAGGGTCCAAAGTGGAAAATGGTTGCAAACTTCAGCATGTTGTTACTCAGATACTGTGATTCTTCAAAACTTATCGTCTGATCCTATGGGATCGTGTTGGGACCCTTTGCAATAACCTCTCTTATTTTTTGTTATCTTAAAGTGGTTTTCCTATGGTGTCAAGTTTTCAGTTGATGGAAAAAGTGTCAAATGCAAGTAGTGGAAAGTTGCAAAGTGGTGCAACTTTCGTTCTACAACTTGTGTGACCAAACGAATTGTTTGAAAACAACTGAATAGGTATTTTTACGCTAGGCATGGTCCTCTTTCACACCCAAACACGCGGAATCGCTTTGAGCTATGTTCAACCGGATCGATTCCTTAAGGGTTTTACGTGCAAAATGGCTGCAAACTTCAGCATGTTGTTACTCGGATACCGTGACACTTAGAAAATTATCATCTAATCCTATGGGATCATGTTGGGCCCCTCTACAATAACCTCTTTCGATTTTTGTTATCTCGGAGTATTTTTCCTGTGGTGTCCATTTTTCAATTGATGGAAAAAGTGTCAAATGCAAGTAGTGGAAAGTTGCAAAGTGGTGCAACTTTCCTTCTGCAACTCGTGTGACCAAACGAACTATTCCAATGCATCCAAATAGATATTTTTACACTAAGCATGGTCCTCTTTCACACCCAAACACGCGGAATCGCTTCGAGCTATGTTCAAATGGATTGATTCCTTAAGGGTCCAAAGTGCAAAATGACTGCAAACTTCAACATGTTGTTACTCGGATACCGTGACACTTAGAAACTTCTTGTCTAATCCTATGGGTTCGTGTTGGGACCCTCTATAATAAAATCTCTCAATTTTTGTTATCTTAGAGTGATTTTCCCGTGGTGTCCAATTTTTGGTTGATGGAAAAAGTGTCAAATGCAAGTAGTGGAAAGTTGCAGAGTGGTGCAGCTTTCATTCTGCAACTTATGTGACCAAACAAACTATTCCAACGTGTTTGAATAGGTATATTTACACTAGGAATGGTCCTCTTTCTCACCCAAACACGTGGAATTGCTTTGAGCTACGTTCAACCAGATTGATCCCTTAAGGGTCCACAGTGCAAAATGGCTGCAAACTTTAGCATGTTGTTACTCACGTTGGGCCCCTCTATAATAACCTCTCTTGGTTTTTTTATCTCGAAGTGGTTTTCCTATGGTGTCCAGTTTTCAGTTGATAAAAAAAGTGTCAAATGGAAGTAGTGGAAAGTTGCAAAGTGGTACAGCTTTCGTTTTGCAACTCGTGTGACCAAACAAACTGTTCCAACGCATCTGAATAGGTATGTTTATGCTAGGCATGGTATTCTTTCACACCCAAACACGTGGAATCACTCTGAGCTACGCTCAACCGGATCGATCCCTTAAGGGTCCAAAGTGCAAAATGGTTGCATACTTCAACATGTTGTTACTCGGATACCGTGATGTTTAGAAACTTATTGTTTGATCCTATGAGATTGTGTTGGGATCCTCTACAATAACCTCTCTCTATTTTTGTTATCTCAGAGTTGTTTTCCTATGGTGTCTAGTTTTCAGTTGATGGAAAAAGTGTCAAATGCAAGTAGTGGAAAGTTGCAAAGTGGTGCAACTTTCGTTCTGCAACTCATGTGACCAAATGAATTGTTCCAACGCATCTTAATAGGTATGTTTATGCTAGGCATGGTACTCTTTTGCACCCAAACATGTGGAATCACTCCAAGTTGCGTTCAACCGGATCAATCCCTTAAGGGTCCAAAGTGCAAAATGGCTGCAAACTTTAGCATGTTGTTACTCGGATACCGTGACACATAGAAAATTCTCGTCCAATCCTATGGGATCATGTTGGACCTCTCTACAATAACCTCTCTTGGTTTTTTTTTTATCTCGGAGTGGTTTTCCTGTGGTGTTTAGTTTTCAATTGATGGAAAAAGTGTCAAATGCAAGTAGTGGAAAGTTGCAAACTAGTGCAACTTTCATTCTGCAACTCGTGTAACCAAACAGACTGTTCCAACGCGTCCGAATAGGTATGTTTACATTAGGCATGGTCCTCTTTTGCACCCAAACACACAGAATCACTCTGAGCTATCTTCAACCAGATTGATCCCTTAAGGGTTCAAGTGTAATATGTTGAAATAGGCCATTCCACCTATTGTTCAGGCTATGTCTCAGTGATATGGGCCTGATGTAAGTAGGATAGGGAGTAGGAATAAAAAAATAGCATTGGTAAAGGCATTGGAAGAGATTACTTGTGCTGCCCCTATTCAAAATTCAAAATTGAGGCCCCTTAAAAGCAAAGCTAGAAGAGGTGAAAAGAAGAAATTGCTTGAAAATAAGTTAGAATAGGTTGGAAATAGGGTGAGGTTGTGGAGTTTGATGTGTTCAAAATGTCTACAAGGATAGGGGAGGTCAAAAGTATGTTATGGCATGATGCCCTACTTGGGAAAACAGGGGTTTTGAATGAAAAAGAGATGTTTGAGGGAGTAAAAGTGGGTAAAGTGAAGAGGCGGCATAATTTGGTGGTCAATTAAGTTTGTGCAGGCAGAATGAAGAGTGTTGGAATAGGTTTTCAGGTTCGGGTTTGGGTTTGGGGGTTCATTTCGCCAGTTAGGCCAAAGTTTTTTGGAGGGGGGTTCAGTTCATTTTGGGTTTGTTGGTACAAAAATCATGTAAAAAAAAAATATAAATATATATGCAGCCTAGAAGCATGCATTAGGATTAGAATATCACATAACATCATATAAACAACAAAACCACCATAAACTTGAATGTCATTTAAAACATGCATGATAAATATTCATCTTTGAAACTTGAATTGTGGTAGATTGATATACAAAGTCTATTGATGCTAGGGTTCAATTTGTATGATTTTGAGAAAAAGAAGCCAACTGAGTAGAGTTATCAACGTTCTTCATAAATCATAAGAATTTATTTAGTACACTAGCCATTTTGATGTCTTCTTGCAATCTCAAACATTATTTTGTATCATTGTTACATTGGTCTTGAGATTGGTAGCTTAATATAGCTCCACAATACAAAATTTGGTTTACCTGTGCAATTTAACAATGGCATAAGGCATATTTTTCTTTCAAAGAACCAAAGGGTGAGTGCACAATTGAAGTGTATAAATACATATCTTTTTGTAATATCAAGGATACTTTTTGAAACTTCCATGCATTGCTAATCTAAAAGGAAAAGTCTTATGTACATATCCTTTGCTTAATTGAGTTGTTCCAATCAAAGGATTAAATATATTGGAATCTTTTTATCAATCATTTCATAGAATACCAATTGAAAACATGTTTTTTTTCTTTTAGATAAAGTTGTTTACCATTAATCAATTAATTTATTCAAGACAAACCATGAAGGACAACAATGATCAATGCTATGGCTAACCAATTAATAAGTACATACACGTGAATAAGTCAAGCATGTACATGTGAATAAGGGAAGCACAAGTAGTCACAAACACATATGCCTTAAATTATACACATGAATACATAGTATATACAACTTAAGACAAAGTATATGCACAAATACAAGGTATACGCATGAAAATGCGTAAGTCACAAAGTATACATTGGAACACACATAAATCACAAAGTATACACGTACATTGTAAAGTAAACACTTCAATACATGTAACTCATATCTATTGAACCATAAATTTATAACATGCAAATATGGACACCATCAATAAAAAAAAATTGTATTAACCAAATAGCCATGTACGCATACATCAATATATGTCAATATAAGTATAAAATATAGGTACAAAATAGCCATATAGGCATACAATGTCAAATATATCCAATACAAAATATGTACAAAATTTCCATGTAGGCATACAACAAAGGGCTCTGGAATCAAAAGTCATTGCTCTCCAAGCTCTCAAAATAAACTCTTGCCCTTTGCTGGTCAATCAAATGGCAATAGGTCTGTCACTCGTTTCTACTGCACTCGAGGAGTGCTCCTGCTGCTCCTCCTACTACTGTTAAGTTCTTGGTGAAGTTTTAACTGTTACAATAAGAAGTAAAGAAATTAATATATAGAAATTACATTATAAAAAATGATATATTTAAAAAAATAATCACTTACGGCCATCTCACAATCACTCTCCTTGAGGGAAATATTCGCACACCGATGCTGAGGTGTGCTCAAGCCTTGTATAAACCATCCAAATAGAAATTAGACTACAAATCAATAATTTGGTTTGATTTTTCACTCGAACTAACATCTATAACAACGAATGTAAATTGGAATTTAGTAATTTTCCTTATACCTCCCCTATCAGAGCCATCAAGGATTGTATAGTGGATGAAACATCGATATCCATTGCCCTCATAACATTTGGAGGTGTTTCCACAACCAACATCTGAAAATAAAACAAGAAATTATTTAATCACAAAAAAGTTACAATAGCGATGGACACGTCATGACTTATAGTGTATGAGATCTAATGAACAAAATTTTAAGTACTTATTAAACTATATATTTTTGATTATCATGCTTACTATTTTCCCTATCCATATCTTGTTTGAAAGGATGTTTTTTTTGGGCTTTTACCCATAGCAGCAAGTCGCTAAATCATTTGATTAAATGCTTTCGTAGACATGTACGATAACTATGGTGGCATAGAGAAGGAAGTGAGCTGTTTGAAAAAATGCCTCAAAAGAAATGGGGTCTCGTGGTGATGGAATTCCATTACAAACAAATGCATGTCATGGCATTCCATCACCATAAGAACGCATTTCTTTCAGGAATTTTTTCAAAAAGTTCATTGCCTTCTCTATGACCAATATTATTGCTTACTAGATTGTATCTTGTGTGTAAATGCAATCCTAGTGTTCTTTAGTCTAATATTTCAAATTTACTCTAAAAATTCTTCTTTCGCTTAAGGTAGCCCACTATTATTTTACATGATTGTGTTTTGTGTGTTATTTTGGTTGTGTATTGCATGCTCTTTTATTCTATCTAAGGGATGCATTTGACATTATCCTCATAAGTTCCTTGAAGGAATACCAAGGTTTTGTTTGTTTCTTAGTTGTCAGATGTATTTCAAAGCCTTATGAGCATATATATGAGGTTCCTTATGATACATTTGAGAAAGATTGTGGATGAACCCTTTCTAAGGAATAATGAGTGTCTCCTCTAAAAAAGGAAGAAACTACTTGACCAAGCCAAATGAAGAGACACATGCTAATGTATATGTGTAGGGGGTGAAAACTAGGATTGGAGATATTTCTATTTAGAATATATTATATTTAGTTTTATGATATTGGTTTCCACTTGGATTAGCATAAGGTAGAGTTTAATTGCTCAGTTGTATCAATTTACTAGCACAAGTGAATTGAGATGGTTCAAATGCAAGCCTATTCCCCATTAAATTTATTTGCTAGAAAACTTATGAAACCAATCTTCTTATGCAACCAATTTTATTGGTTTCTTTTGTATTTATCTCAAAGGATTAGATTGTTATATTAATATGCTTTGATAGATATTTTTCCAAGCATCCATAGTTTGTTGGAAAGCACCTATTTTAGGCTTTTAGCCATAGTAGCAAGGAAGCACAAGTAGTTTGATAAAATGCTTTGGTGCACATGTATGAAAAATGTGGTATCATAGAAAAGGTGGTGAGCATTTTGAAGAAATGCCTTGAAGAAATGTGGTCTCATGGTGATGGAATGGAATTCCATCACCATGAGACTGCATTTCTTCGAGGCATTTTTTGAAACTACGAACTGCCTCGTGTATGGTATTGCTTACTATTATGGTTTCATAGATTTTTTCCAAGCATCCATAGTTTGTTGTACAGGCGCACCTTTGCAAGAACATGCCTCCATGTGAAGAAATTGCATCACTACTTATGTTGACTTTCTAAACAACTATATTGTAGTTGAAATTTTGTTATCTATCAACATCTAGTTATTAGTTATGGCATGTGAAGTAATGCTTTGAGTTTGAATGATGTGCAATGCAACGTAACCAACGGTATGAATATAAACTACACAAATCTATTAAGTACAATTCATTAGTTAAACTCTTTATTCTATTACCTGTGTGAAGGTTTGAGTAAATCTACTGGCACTGGGAGGTGTTCCAACGAAACCTCCAATATTACCCTGTTCAACATCCAAAATCACATATTAAAATACCATTCGTAAAACAATGCTATTAACATGTAATAAATTTATAATTGTTTACTAGTTACATACCGCGCCGATAGGTGTATTGCAAAAATAAGTAGGTGGAGGGTCGGTGTATCCAATCTCAACATTGTGACCCTGCAATTTTATTAAAATCATAAAACTAAATTAGTTAATCTTGCATTTCAAAATTGAAATTTAATAAATTAAATTCAATGAATATGCTAACTTTTACCTGAGTATCAATTCCATATGCATCATGCAAAATATCGGCCACCCTCTCCATCTCTGTAGCTGCATAAGGATCCTCCACAGCAGCTTCCTGAGTGTCGGTGGGGTCATATGAACAAGTCGCCCCACAAGATTGATACACATGGGTTCGAAGGCCACCACTCAAAGACTCCCCTGGATGGAGTTGTAGAATAGGGCTAGTATGATGGATGACACTCTAGGTCAAAGTGTTGATCGCCTGCAATGTCTCTATGTCCGCACTCTCCTTCGCAACTGTAGGCATAACAACGTGCTCATGAGGTGTCCTAACAAGATTTTGTCTCCCTTGCCACGTAGGATTCGGCTATGCACCGGGCCTATCTTGAGCTGAACCCCCACCTCTCCCCTAGAAGTCCCTCATATCAAAATAATTTGGTATTTTGTTCAATATGAACTCACTATATAGTTTCCTAAGAAAATAATGGGGGACTTCACAATTGTTGCACGGTCGGTCATCAAAGACCATGTACCACCTATCATAAAAATGGTTCCTAATCTCTTGGTGGTGGCACCAATGAATAGGAAACCTCTTCGCATTGAGGCTAAGATTTTGATTTGTGCGTGGGTTAGTGAATAATGAGCACAAATCACCTTTTATAGTTTTTAAATCCTTTACTTGTTTATATGATAGTTTATCTACATAATATGCCCTAGCCGCGTGCCTCCTATCTTGCCATCTAGTTATTTGTTTTCTAATTGAATCTACATTTTTTAACATATCTTTCAATGAATTGCGAGGGTCATTCTTTCTATAGTTGAACCATTTGGATCACTCAACCTACTAATAAAATCCTCAATCTATTTTTTGTTGTTCTCAATCTCACTCATTAAATTTTGTTGAGTGTCAGGAGGGTGTTAAGGGATTGGTGGAGGAGGTTGTTGTTGAGGTTGATTTTCTTTTTGAGGATTTTGTTCTTCACGATTTGGTTGCTCTTCTTCTTGAGGATTTTGTGGGTTTGCGGGTTCATTTGCATCTCCTACAAATTCAAAAATTTATATATCAAATTTAACCTAAAACTAAAAAAATCAACCAAAAACTAAGAAATTCAAATCAAACAATAAACAATACTTACCTCTCCCACCTCTTCGTCGTCGTGGCACCATCCTTGCAAAGAAATAGCAACTCTTGTTGAAGATTTTTTCCCACTACCTCCTCCTAGAACGTGAGCATGAAAGTTGGGGGTTTTGGCCCCGGGCAGAAGAAGAAAACATTCGAAGTGAAAATGAAGACTTTCACTTCTTTTTTTTGCTTTTAACGTGCTATAATGCGAGCATGTTATAACACACTCGCGTTATAGAATTTTCAAACTTTTTTTAGAAAGTGGTCACAAAATTGGTACCCAACTTCATGCACCCGCCTAGCACGGGATTTGGAATTGGGGGAATCAACAAGCACAGTGAGAGAAGTGATGGAGATGATTTTGCATCGAGATTTATTGGAAGGATTAGAATCAATAATTGAATGGGAAATTCCAGGTGAAGGTTTTGACATTCAGGAAGGCTTTGAAAATGTGGAACTAGAAGAAGTAGAAGGATGCACCCCTTTTGTGCGTTGGCCGGAGGATGAGATTAAAAATCAATGCAGGGAAGAAGCAAGGTTAGGCTAGAAAGCATTGAAGCTCTTTATAGAGCTGATCAAGGTGGAAGCAATTATAGCACAGGAAAAAGCAGAGGCAAAGCACATCGAAGCACAGGCGAAAGTAGAGGAAAAGTGTATGAAAGAAAAAGGACAGAATGAGAGGAAGTAGAAGATGAAAGGCAAAGCAACAAGGAAAGTTGTTTAAGAAACGGGTAGCACTAGTTGAATTGGTAGTTTTTGTAGGGTTTTTGTAGAATAACGCAAGACTAGCACTAAATTTTTGGCTTGTTGAAATATGTCAAGTAGATATAGATAGTTGTGAACTAGTTTTAGTTGGGCAAGGTTACTTTTTCTATTATGAAGCATGTTAAGATGCTTTTTTGAAAAAAATGTTATAGCTATAGGTGATTTTTGGATGGTTGATGAAAACAATGAGGAAAATAATCTTTATTTTCATGCATTTTTTATTAGTTTGATATTATGTTTAATTCACCAATGTTTTTTTCTTAATCATTTGAAAATAGGTTTAATTTTCCAATGAATTTTATTTTTTAATTTGAAAAAAAATTAATCACCAAAAAAAAAAATGGTTTGTAAACAAGTTTAATTCGCCAATCGAAATATTTTATTGCTTTGAAAATAGATTTTAATTGCCAAAGGAAAAATTCTAGTGGTTTTAAAAAATTGCATTTTGCCAAGATTTTCCACAGACTTCTAGCGATTAGAAAAGATTTGCCAATGGACATTATTTTTTTTCACGAAAAATGAAAAAAATTGCCACTAAAATTCATATTTTTATCGGGAAGTATACAAGATTCACCATGATTTTACACCTTCATTGAGGGGGGGTTTCTTAAAGTTTTCCCTATTGCTACTGTCTGAAGAATATGGTCCATAATGGGAAGCGGGTAATTTTCCTTCAAGGATGTTTGATTAAGACTCCTAAAGTCTACACATATCCTTATCTCACCATTTCTCTTACAAAAGGGGACAATATTGGCTACCCAAGTTGAGTGAATTGGGTATATTATTCTAGCTTTAAGCATCTTGTCAATCTCCTTGAAAATTGTGTAAGTGACCTTAGGGTTGTAGTTCCTCTGCTTCTATCTGAAAGCAACCATACCTTCTTTCAAGGGTATGTGATACTGAAACTTTCTGCCCATAAAATTTTTAAGGTCATCATAACACCAGGCAAAGACCTCCTTGTATTTGATCAATAATGCTATCAATTTCTCTTTTTCTTTAGGGGAACAACACTTTCCGATATAAACCAACTTTTAGGCTACTCAAAATCCCCAATGTTCACTACTTCATATTCCCCTAAATTATTGATAGATTCACTCATTCTCCTTTTGATAGCTCGGTCATGTCAATCAAACAAGTCCTCCAAGAAGACCAAACCCTTGGGAATCTTATTACCCTTTAGTTGAATGACTCTATCTTCTAGGTAACAAGTACCATTAGGACAAAATTCCTTACATTCACTAGTGCTCCCTTCAAAAAATGTTTGAGAAAAAACCTCAAAGTTTTCCAAAAACTTGAATCTGTTTATCATTCTCGAATACTTGTTAGTGGTTAACATGGTCAGGAACACTAGGTCAACGAATCATCTCAATCCTGTAAGACTTGTTTTTGATATAAAGATGTGGAAGTAATAAGAAAGAAGATATTGCTAATGAGTCAGCCTTATAATATAATTCTCTGGGAATTGCTTCTATCGAAAAGGCATTGAAACACTCAATAGAATCCCTTACATTATTTCTATAGTGTCTTAGCCTTTCATTTTTCATAGTGAAAACTTTACGTACCTGTTTAACAATAAGGTCCACATCCCCCACAACTTTGAGCATCTTAATACCCATATTTCTTGCTTCAGACAACCCCAATAATAGGACTTCATACTCTTCCATGTTGTTGGTGTTGGAAAATTCTAATTTATAAGAAAATGGAAACTTTTCACTTGAAGGAGAAATGAGTACCACACCTACTCCTAACCCAGAATTGAAACAACTTCCATCAAATTCCATCGTCTAGAGCTCTAATGATGAGTCCAGACTGATAATATTAGTATCTCTATTTCCATCAGAGAAAAACATGTAATTTCCAAACTCAAACTCCTCAAATAGGATGTGACTTGGGTTCTTCTGATTTTAACACTATAATTTTGGCTTTAGATTTAGGTTCCAAGCACACTTTCTTGCTTGCAATATGGATGGTAGTGTAGACACTGAAATTTGGTTTAAGCCTGCGACTTCCATATTCTTCATAATTCCTAGTCTTCATGGTCATGATTAAATAATGTCAATTATTTAATTAATTCATCTTCTTTTATTTCTTCTATTAATTAAATAACCTTAATTATTTGATTAATTCACACTTTTCTTTATTCTATCTGATTAATTAAATAAACACTTTTTATTTTATTATGTTACTAATTAACCTTATCCTTCTTGTCAAATTAAATAAATTCTTTATTTATTTAATTATTCATTTAAATCCCTTCATCACTTAATTAAATAAATCTTATTTATTTAATTATTCTTCAAAGATCAAATCTTGAATTAAATGAATTATTTAATTCATGAGTTATATTTTAACGCATTCCTCTATATTTAGATAATTGTGTGAGTTATCTAAGTATTCACTTTTACTCGACTCAAAGATCTATTCAAATCACTCAGTTAACTCTTGCTTTAATGTCTGAGTGGAATTCTCGAGTAATCTCTTCGTCAAATCATTCAATCGTCCAGTTCTAACTCATTTGCATGTACATGCAGATTAATTAAATATTCATATTTAATTAATTAAACTTTGTGCGTGCATTCGAACAAGCGTTGCTTTAATCAATCTTTATCTTTGTCATAAAAAGATAATTCTTCTGTTTTCGAATACCAAACTTGAAGATTCAATCATTTATTTAATATTTAATTCTATTTCTAATTTGTATCACTCATGTCACTACTGACAGTTATCAGAATGCATGACTAATCAGTCAATCTCAACTGTCTGTTAATCTTTCAATCCTGGCCTGTCGTTCGAATAATCAATTTTCTATAAATTGATTTGTCATTCTTCATTCCAATCTCTCTTGCAAAATCTTATGACTTTTGAGAGCACTTATCTTGAATCTTCGATGTTTTGCTAATCACTATCTTAGGCTATACTTGCACAAACTTACGAAAAATCTGAGGGCAATTATACTACAAGCAAAATGGAGAAGGGAAATCGAGATGAATCATGGAAATACGTACATATTTGGTGAGATTGTTCAAGTTTTGTTTACATTTTTGACTTCCTTTGTTCTCTATTGCTTAGCATTAGATTGCATTTATATTTGTATTGCATGTTTGCTCTTAATCTTATCTTGTGCATTTTCTTGGCGTTACATTTGGTGAACCCGATGTGAAGACACCATCTTCGCGTACCTGTAGACTGTTATTTTGGTTTTTGCAGGTTTTTGTATGGAACAACGCATCAGCTTGACGAAACACCACAATTGAAATTTATAGTCACATCAGTTTGACGAAATGACGCAATTGATTCCTTGAACCGCATCTGACACCCGAAATGCCGCATCTGAAAAACCACGACACATCTGAATAATCCTGAATCACAATTGACTAGTGAATACCAAGACGCAATTGAAGAGAATATCGACGCATCTGACTGGTAACACAGCGACGCAATTGACTGGTAACCTTTATTTCTATTTTCGAAAATCTAAAATTTTCAATTGATTTGTGTGTTACTAATATCGGATTTTCAGCGTGTGGACTTTTTGTTTTTGGAGTTAACGAGTTTTTGCAGGATGATTGACGAAGACGATATTGAAAACTACTAACGAATTTTTCTACAGGACGCTTGTCGAAGACCCTAGTTAATTTTTGAAACAGATTGTTTGATAGTGTAGCAAATATTTCGTTTGGTTTAAAATTAACAATTGTCTACTGTGTTTGGTGTGAAAGCACATCTGTGTAATTACCCTCACGATTTGGTACATCGAAGTATCCCTCCCCTTGCGCATTCGTGCGATCCTAGGTGTAAGAGAAATGGTTACCAACTCTAGAACTTGGGCCTGTTTTGGTGGGAAAAAGTACTCACCCTAGGACAACTCAGATTGGTAGCACCCTGAACCCGAGGGACTTCTAGCCGGTATATAAAAGTGGGTTCTTGGGGAAAACCCAAGAATCACAAGTGTGGTTCCGATGAGATGGATCTGAAAGGGGACTCTCACCGTATGGATCATGCCCCATGAACGGAATGCCCGTATTAAACACCTTTTGTTTTAGAGACCAACCGTTTTATTGGTCGTTGCTTGGTATAGTGCAGGGTACAGTATCATGCCCAAAGACACTCACTACTGATCCCCTTGAGTAGAGAGCAGTTCTTGGGAGGTCATTTCCCAAAGAATTCAAAATTGGTGTGCTCGAAAGACGTTAATGAGTCATGGAGGGGAGCCAATGCCACCAAATTTCTAAGCTATCCGCTCTCGAGAAGGAAAGGTGTTTATCACCAATCCGAGGTATTTTGGTGGGCTATACCAAGTATACAAACCCTAGGACTTTTGGCCTATTAGGATGTACTTGTCTGTTGTCAACTTAAACATTCTTTGAGTCTAAAATCAAACTGAAAACACTTTGTCTTATGATTCTTCTTGTTTGCCAAAATTTGATCACAGAAAACGAAGTCAGTTTTAAATCTTAGGTCACTGAAAATACACAGAGAGTCGCAACTGTTCACCAGAAGGTTGCAATTGATTTTTAGAGTCGCATTTGTTTAACTATGAGTCGCATCTGTTATTATGAGTTACATCTGTTTAACTTTGAGTCGCATCTGTTATTACGAGTCGCATTTGTTTAACTTTGATTCGCATCGGTCAGTTAGAGTCGCATCTGTTAGAAGGTTAACCGCATCTATCAGAGTCACACATTGAACTTTACCAGAGAAATGCAATTGATCACTGGAAAACCGCAACTGGTAAACTTGACAGCATATGTGAGATCCTGAAACGCATCTATCTGATTATTAGAAAACTAGAATTCACAGTCACTGTCCAGTCAACACGATTATACCAGTTTCAGTTGTCTTTACACAAACAGTCCTTGAACAGAAACCTGAAATGATTTGCTCAATTTTGCATCTTTTAGGTTCATTCAGTCATTACCATAGTTGTCTTAATTCAGAGTTTAGTTTCATCTTAGAATACATTTTTTCCTTTAGAGTAAACTTCTAGAAAGGTCACTTTTACAAACTTTAGGATTAGTCCACCATCTACACTCTAGAAAAGTCATAGCATCAACGAAATCTGTCATTGAACCTAGTTTTATCAGTTTATCCTTTGTCCTACAGAGAGTCCTCCTAGCTCATCAGTCTAGTTAGGAAACTCAACTTGTCTTTGATCCTCATCCTACATTGGTTCCTTGACTGAAACTAAATTGACGCCTTGGTTAGACTTTAGGTAGTTGGTCCCTTCGTCCTGGGTTTATAGAATTGATTATTTTAGAACCTTGCTTAGGCCTTGCATCTTTAGATTTTAGGCTAGTGTCATCCTATAACATTCCTTATTTTGCATACGAAAATCCAAAAAACATAGACTAGAGTCATATTGTTCATAGATATAGTTTTGCATTTCCCGCATATTGAGCTTGTCTTACATGGTTGAAACTAGGTCTAAGAGAAGAGAGAGAGAGAGAGAGAGAAAACATGTCAAACCCAAACGAATTCATCAATCCATTTTCTTCAAGACGTCATAAGACTCTATTAGACAAATTCACCACTAGAAACACTCAAGGACATATTGCAGTAGAGGACATAGAGGCTACCGCACAGGACCCTGAATTTGCCTCTTTTGTAGATGAATACCTAGCAAACGATCGTCAACAATATTTAGCCAAATTGCTAGCTGAAGGTGCTACCTTGCCCACAGGATTTGATATTAGCACCTTGCAAACTCAACCTACACAAGGGACAAACACAATGACTGCTAGTACTACTATACCTCAGGTCAGCACAACTATGCCATCTAGCGCACCTACACAGAGTACCACAGTCCATACATCTCCATTTGGTACATCCGGCATGACATCGGGATTTAATTTCACTGTAGGGGCTTCATCATCCACTCCCTTCGGTCCTCTTGTTGGGATTAAAAGACCTAAAACATCAGCCTCTACACCTTATGTCGGTGTCACAAGTTCGCAGTCAACGACCACACCTACTGCTAGTATCACGAGCACCATACCGCAGTCGATGTCCATACCTAGTGCTCAAGTCACTAGTACTATACCACAGATTACACAAACAGGAGGCATTCCCTCCTTCCAATATGGAAATCAAAATCCATTCTCCCAGACTGGTAGTTAGAATCCATTCACCCAGATTCCGAATCAAAATCATTTTTCACAGATTGGTAGTCAGAATCCATTTACACAGATTCCAAGTCAAAACCAATTTACATCAATTCTGAATCAGAATCCTTTCTCCCAGATTGGTAGTCAGAATCCATTCACATGGATCCCAGGTCAACACCAATTTATGCAGATTCCAGACCAGAACACATTTACCAACATTTCGAATCCAAATCCACCTCAGATGCCAACGTTCAATCGAAACCCATCACGAGACTTTGTATTTCAGAACACATACACGGATCCGCATAATCCCCCTAGCACATCTTTGACCCAAGTTGACGTCTTACAAACATAAATGCATGCATTACAAATGCAAATGGATAACATGTCGGTGTCAACTAAGAAATCATTTTCAACAAAGGACATATGCCCATTCCCCTTTGATAGATCATTGTACATGACCCCTTTCCCTCACGGATATGTCATATCAAATCTCCGTAAGTACAATGGCAAATGAAATCCAATAGAACATATAAGGGAATTTTCTACCATATGCATAGATGTCACTTATGACCCCACGTATCTTATGAGGCTATTTCCAAGAAGTCTTGTAGGAATTGCACTAGAATGGTTTTCGGGTCTAGATTCTGGCATTAGATCTTGGGGTGAACTGGTTGAGAAATTTGTGGAGCAATTCTCCTTCAACATAGACCACGAGATAAATATAGCAACCTTGTGTCACACAACGCAAGACGAAGGGGAAACATTCATTGCTTTCTTCCAGAGATGGAGAACCATAGCTAGTAGGTGTCCTGTCGAGATACCCGAAAAACAAAAAGTTACAATGTTTCAAGAAAACCTTCATGCAAAACTCAGGAGTAACTTAAGGGTACATTGTTGTACATCTTTTTCGGAACTAGTGGAAAAAGGGGTTATAATAGAGAAGGATCTCATTGAAAAGGGCGAACTCAAGACATCAACATCCAATAGAAACTCGATCGTACAAAACACCCCCACTGACAGAAACAGATTTTGGTCTCGCAACAAAAATGTCACCAATGATGGGGTGGTTGATGCTAAAACGCTACAAGCAGGACCCCTCCTCACATTACAAGGAACTCATACTTTTTCCAACACGCTTAATGTTGTCAATCAACCTCCTAACGTGGTCCAAAATACTCAACGTCCACAACAAAGGAGATTTCAAAAACGTGAGTTCACTCCCTTAGGGGAACCCATTGAGTCGGTGTTCAAACAACTGTTACAACATAATCTTATACAGCTACAGGAACCAAGACAATACGATCCAAGACAATTTAAACCAGCTTGGTGGGATGACAATGCCTTTTGTGATTATCATAGGACTAAGGGACATAACCTACAAAACTGTCGACAACTGAAGAATATCATACAGGATCTTATCGAAAGGAGAATTATTTAAGTTAGTGGACAAAAACAAAAGTCATCAAACACTGATCATCAAGTCTTTTCAGACCCACTACATGACCATGGAAAAGGAACTATCCCCAGTTCGAGTACTAAGACCAATATGTCAGCCAACTATGCGAGTATCAAGCACAATTATAATAGTGGAAAAATCATTCACTGCCTTCGCGCCACTGATGAGAATATCAATACCATTACTATCAATACTAATCCTGAGTGTGCGGTCAATTCTCGTCGTACTAATTTCACTATCTCAAATCTCAACCTTGGAATTGTTGCGTATTTCCCCTGAGCATCGATCTGTTCTTGATAAATCTTTACATAACACCACGGTCCCTAATGACCTTGATGTCAATCGTTTCCAGGAAATGGTGGGCTACTTGACCAATAATCACCATGCTACATTTTCTGAACAAGACTATGCAACTGAAAAGATGAACCATAATGATCCCTTACATCTAGAAGTCCTTGTTGATGATACCAAAGTTAGACGAGTTTTGGTAGATGGAGGAGCAGGGTTAAATCTATGCACTTTAAAACTAATTAAGGCATTGGGTATCTCAGAAGCATGCGTAGACACGACCAAAAGTATTGTCATTAAAGCTTATGACGATGAGGAAAGAAAATCAAAGGGGGTGGTAACACTTCCTATCAAAATTGGTCCTGCAGTAATGGAGTCCAGGTCTTGGATCTCACCCTTCCTTATAACCTTCTGCTAGGAAGACCATGGATTCATGCCATGAAGGCGGTCCCTTCCACATATCATCAGTGTCTTAAATTCCCTTATAATGGCACAAAAATAACTATAGACGGTGATCTAGATCCATTCCAGTATTGCACCAATCTAAAAGAGATCCCCCAACGCCAAGTGCCAATAAACCAAGAGGCTTCATCGTCCAATCCATCTTCCTATGTTGATCCATCCACACTCACTCGCACATCTATTTCACCCTCAATTCCTACCACTCCTAGGGTTGAGATCCAAGACAAGGGTTGTGGAGAGTATTACATGACAACATCTTATTGTGTCAGCCATTTGATTTCTCCTAAGTCATATGGTTTACCTACAACAAGTAGGGGACAGTCCATGGTCACTATGCATGTTCCTCCTACAACAACTTTCACTAAATGGGGTGAATTAAGCAAAGAGGCTGTAGATGCAGAAGATGTCACTTCCTGGTTGTCTAAGGAAGATAATGAGGAACCTCTCTCACTTGCTCACATTCCTACAGATCTATATGGCAAAAGTTTCAAAATTATGCAAAGCAAAGGATATGATGGACAAAGTGGTTTAGGCTTAAACCAAGATGGGAGGATTGAACCAATATTCATTTCTCAGTGGCCAAAAGGAGTAGGGCTAGGGTTTCAACCAATTCAGATTGGCGTTCCTAGTACCACATCACACTTACTTGAGGAAGTAAGTGCTTCAGAAGATATTAAGACATCTCACGAACCAGTGGACCGATATCATTGTGACTCCCCCGACTCTAACGATTATGAGTGGGATTCCCTATCCTCTACTTCTTCCATGGATCTTGACAAGTTATTTGGAGAACTTGACTTGATGTTAAGTTCCTCACCAAATCCATTGAATTCCTGTCCACCCGAGAAAATGACAAAGGAGGAGTGGTTTAAACACTACTATTGGGAATCACTTGATCCTACCTCTTGGCAACCCGATACATCTATTTCAGATAGTCAAACCTTGGCATTAGGCCCACCTCTCAATCCATCTAGACCTAAACCTAAGAGAAAAAAGGATTTAGTACAAAAATTTTGTGACCATATGAATAACTCAATCCTTACCTTGACCCCATTAAACTTTGATAACTCCGACGATGACATGCCCTTAGTCTATCCCCAACTCATTGATTGGGATCAACAAGACACACCTGTCTTAGACACTTTTGAGAATGACAAAGCAATTGATGAGTTCTTGGGATTACGAGAAGGCATACCTAATGGGGATCATAAGGCTGGTTTTACCATTGACTTGGACAACAAAGCATATTTTGGGGAATTTGTTCAACCCTCCAGTCGCAAAAATGAGAAAAAGAATAAACAAAATAAAAAGGATGAGTCTCTAGGTGAAAACCGAAAGGCACCTTTAGACAATGAAAAAGTAAAAAGAAAGTACGCATCCGAAGGTGAAATACTCTCTGAGGCACCTGAGGATGGAGGTTTGAACATTCTCCCCATTGCACAGGAAAAGTCACCCATGCTCGTTAAAGAATCAGTAGAAGTCAACATAGGTACCAAAGAGAATTCTCGACTAGTTTATTTCGCAACGCCATTGACAACAGAAGAGCAGCCAGAGTTCCATAACTTCTTTGCACAGAGACAGATAAATTTTGCTTGGTCATATGCCAACATGTCGGGGTTGGATATTGAACTTGTTCTGCATCATTTTCCCTTACAACTAGGTGCCAAACCAGTGAAACAAAAATTGAGAAAAATGCACCCACAGATTACTTTGTTAGTCAAGGCAGAACTCAAGAAACTCTTAGACGTTGGTTTTATCAGATCTATCGACTATCCAGATTGGATTTCCAATCTTGTACCAGTCACTAAACCAACTGGGGGCATCTGCATCTACACTGATTTTAGAGATATCAACAAAGCCTGTCCTAAGGATGACTTCCCTTTATGATATTGCTATCAGGATTCAACCGTGTAGTTTTCGAGTCAAACTCATTGACCCATGTTTCATGAGTAGTGGTTCACAAGAACCCATCTCTCATGATAATGAATGGTAAACTTAACACTCATTGCATCTAGGTGATGCTCACAGAGGTGAAGCACTGGGCCATCCCGGGAGGTCACCCATCCCAGTATGACTTCCCTTTGCCTAACATAGACATGATAGTTGACATGACAGCATGATATGAGATGTTGTCCCTTATGGATGGATTTTCAGGATATAACCAAATCAGAATTGCAACTGAAAACCAACCTAAGATGGCTTTCACTTGTCCTTGGGGAACGTATTGCTAGAATGTTATGCCCTTTGGACTCAAGAATGCTGGAGCAACCTATCAACGTGCCATGACTACTATCTTTCATGATCTAGTACACACTCTTATGGAGGATTATGTCGATGGACTTATTGTGAAATCCAAGACAAGAGCAGAACATTTACATGTATTAGAAAAGATATTTCAGAGTCTGGAGAAGTATAAAGTGAGACTCAATCCAAAGAAATGTGTGTTTGGAGTCAAGTCAGGAAAGTTGTTAGGTTATATCATTTCTAGACGAGGCATTGAAGTGGACCCGGCTAAGGTAAAAGCAATCATGGACATGCCTCCACCCACTAATCTTAGTCAACTAAGGACATTATAGGGAAGGTTGCAATCTATCAGAAGATTTATAGTGCAATTAGCAGATAAGACACATCATTTTCAACATCTACTTAAGAAAGGAGTACCCTTTGTATGGACAGCTAGGTGTGGAGAGGCTTTTCAACTGATTAAGGAATATTTACTTACACCACCAGTATTAATGCCACATGTTGAAGGATGACCATTGATTCTTTATATTACAGCAACCCATTCATCACTCGGAGCATTGCTTGCACAAAATGATGATGAGGGTCATGAAAGGGCAGTCTATTATATCAGTCGGACTTTAGTAGGTTATGAGCTCAACTATAGTACCATTGAACGTGCCTATCTTGCAGTAGTATTTGCTACCCAAAAACTGAGGCACTACATGCTAAACCATCAAACAATGTTGATTGCTAAAATAGACCCTCTGAAATATCTTCTCAGCAAGGCAGCATTAATAGGGCGACTGGCCAAATGGGTTATGATACTTAGTGAGTATGATATCCAGTATGTAGAAAGAAAAGCTATTAAAGGACAAGTCATTGCTGATCAGTTAGCTGACGCACCCATACAAGCATATCACCCATTAGTTGCAGACTTTCCTGATGAGTTCATATTCACAATTGACACAAACATAACATGGAAACTGTACTTTGATGGCTCACATACAAATCATGGTTTAGGGGCTGGTATACTGTTTATTACACCAGAGGGTGATTCCATCCCTAAGTCATTCAGGATCGCATTCCCATGCACTATCAACATAGCAGAGTATGAAGCTCTAGTGATAGGGTTACGCATGGCAGTCAAGTGGAAAATTAAGAACCTACAGGTATATGGTGATTCTCAACTAGTAATCAGACAGGTAAATGATGATTATGAGACTAAGGACAAGAAGCTTGCTCCATACAAGCACATGGCTGATAGCTTTAAAGAGTACTTTGACAAAGTCAAATTTTATCAAATACCTCGTGTTTTAAACAGGGCAGCAAATGCTATGGCTACAATTGCATCACTTCTTGACATTCCTAACAACGTGCCTAAGTTTGAGTTCTTGGTAGAATAGCTTTTGGTCCCAGCCTACGATATCCCAGATTTTGAAATGGTGTGTGACATTGTTGGTCCTGATTCCCATGGTACAAAGAAATCTATGATTACCTTCATGCCGAAGTCATACCCACTGGCCTATCAAATAACCAACGTAGGACATTCCTCCGCAAGTCAGCCAAATACACCATCGTCAGAGACACCCTATATAGACGTGCCTTAGATAATACCCTACTGAGATGTCTTGATTCTACTGAAGCACAAGCAACCTTACGTGGGGTGCATGAGGGTATATGTGGTTCCCATTCTAGCGGTCCTACCTTAGCCAAAAAGATTATGAGACTGGGTTATTACTGGCCTACTATGGAAAAAGACTCATATGTCTTTGTAACGAAATGTCGCCAATGCCAAGTTCATGGAGACTTGATACATGCCCCAGCACAGGAGCTCTGTCCTATAACGTCACCATGGCCCTTTGCCCAATGGGGACTCGACCTCATAGGTAAGATCCACCCCACCTCATCTAATGGACACAAATTCATTATCACTGCCACTGAGTATTTTACGAAGTGGATTGAAGCCATTCCTATGACATACATTACCGGCACATAGATTTCTAAATTTATCCTGAACTATATCATCTGTCGGTATGGTGTCCCTCAGTCCATAATCACTGATAATGGCCGCCCATTTAAGAACCAAGAAGTCTACCACCTGTGTGATGAATTTCATATCCAACATCACTTTTCCACTCCATACTACCCACAAGGTAATGGCCAAGCAGAGGCATCTAACAAGACCCTCATTAGAATCCTCAAGAAGACTATCAATGATGCTGGTCGTGACTGGCATTTACAGCTTAACCCTACCTTATGGGCTTATCACACAAGTATCCGTACTCCTACTGGTGCTACTCCATACTCACTTGTATTTGGTTTTGAAGCTATTCTACCTATTGAGGTCAAGATTCCTTCCCTAAGGGTATCCCTGAAAGGCCACATTGATGATGAAGAGTACCGAGTATCGAGACTCCATGAGCTAGAATTCCTGGATGAGCAAAGACAGAAGGCACTAGACCATCTCTAAGCATATCAGAATCACCTTCGTCGTAGCTATAACAAGAAGGTCTTGAACAAAATTTTTGACATTGGTGACTTGGTTTTAATGGAAAACCCAAAGAATCAAGCGGAAAGAGATAAACTAGGAAAGTTTGAACCTAACTGGTTAGGACCTTATATTGTTACAGAAGCTTTTGGATCAAGAGCATACCAACTCTCTACTCCTGAAGGGGAACCATTGTCCTTTCCAATCAATAGTCTACATCTGAAAAGGTTCTACGCATAGCTTCTGGGAGCTTTGTCTTAATTAGCAAAAATACAAAAAAATCATAAAATCATAAAAATTGTTATCAAGGTGAAAACCTGGCAAACAGGCGTCTTGGTAACACCAAAAAAAAAAAATAGATAATCTAGAAAATAGTAAAGAAAAATCATTCGTCCAATGGTGAAAACCACTTCGGTGGCGCTTTGGATAGGTACCATGGTGAAAACCTGGCAAATAGGCGCCATGTGTACTCGACTCTGCTCCTTTGTCTACTATTATTCTAATCTACCGTATCCTTGTACATAGTCCTTATCATTGTACATAATCCTTATCATTGTATATAGTCCACGACCCTGTACATAGTCCACTACCCTGTACATAGTCATTATCCCTGTACATATTACCTATCCCGGTACATATCCCTTATCTTTCATATCCATCGCTTGTATATACCATTCATAATAAGTGGTAGTCTTTCCCATAACCTAGAAAGATTGACATCGAGTGCATTTCATATCCCCCATTTTACCCTATTCATAATCAATTGGTCTTATACTTGACTAGGGGCAGACACTTGACCTGTGTCATATTGGTTCTTAGATTGGCTATGTTGAAGACGTAAAACCATGGAAAATCCAAAAACATCGCAAAATGACCTGAGAAAACACAAAAACATAAAAAAAAATCAAAAAAGACAAAAAAAAAATCAAAACATTTCAAAAATCCAAAAACAGAGTCAGTCAGTAGCACTTGTCAGTCTTCATCGTTTGTCGAACTACGTTGCCTCTGTGACTGGACGTAGGCAAGGCCATCTGCCGATGTGCCCCTGAGGCATTAGGTCAGTCCGTTTAGGTTTGTCTGTATAAAATCATGATTCAATCCATATGTCTATATGACAAGGTCATTGGTCGTGTCGAACTACGAGGTCTCTACGTGTATAACGTAGGCAAGGCCATCAATCGATGAGCCCCCGAGGCCGCATTAGGTCAGTCCATTAGGGTTCGTCACATTCATCTTCACACATGTCTTCTATTTGTAGTCAGTTTTGTCAGTCAAAGTCAAGTCTAACTACGAGGTCTCTGCGTGTACAACATAGGCAAGGCCATCAATCGATGAGCCCCCGAGGCCGCACTAGGTCAATCCTTTAGGGTTTTGTCGTCACACACAGTCAATTGTCAATGCATCGTCTCAAGTCATGCATTAATTTGGTGAACAAGTCAACAATGTCTCTAAGACAAATCAAACAACTTGCTAAACAAAACAATCAAAACAGATCAACCAATGTCTGCTACAGGATGTGTCTTTCCTGGACACAGACATCATCACGACAGCCATCTGGTATCTTATTCAGGATGAGTCCTTCCTAAATAAATCTATTAGCAAAACAATCTATGTCTTATAGAGGATGAGTCCTTCCTACATAATTGACATTTTCAAACAATCAAACATAGCCTTACACAGGTTATCACATCAACGACATCTGACTCAACGTCTTATACGATACATGTCTTTCTGAAACCAGGCTTTGTCATGCCTTATACAGATAGTCATAACATCGAAACCAGACTCAAAGTCTTATCCGGTATGTGTATCTCCTGAAATAAGGCTCTATCAATCAATCCTTCTATCAATCAAAACAAATCAAGCAAACAGATCAAGTTTTGGCAAATATTTTATTGGCTTTTTGACTTTATGGCTTATTTATCTTATCATTTATCTTGAATTGATGACTAGGGATTATGTTACTAGCTTTCTCAAGGATGTCCCATGAGGGATTTAGAGAAGCAACGATGTATCAAAATTCTGTTTTCTTTGACTGTTGTCTGTCAACTATCTTTTAAATTTGATTTTGAGTCATGTTACTAGCTTCCTCAAGGATGTCCCATGAAGGATTTAGAGGAGCAATGACATCTCATGACCCGTCTTTTACTTTGTTTGATGTCTGTGGTTTGTCCTAACAAAAAGACTGGGGCAACTTGTGCCCTTAGTATGAGTTAATGACAATCCTTGTCTGCGACTGTCTGTTATTAGCAAGTGGATGACCTTGCACACCTTGATCTATGTCATATCCTGGTGTTTTTCTCCATTTGTATTAGTCCCGCCCAATGATGATAAAGTGCAATACCTTTTGTGATACAGCAAAACATCGAAGATTGCTAATACTAACATCTATCTCCTATCTTTCGTTCTTTCTCGATCCTTCTTTCCACACTAACAGTTCTTCTTTCTTGCATTATGACGGAGTCCTGTGACACAAAACATTATACATCATCCTGCATCAACATACATGTTAGAAAAATACATACATAAAGGCATATTTCATATCTAGATCATCATGGCATAATAGACATTCATCATCAAATAATACATATCATAAGCATTCCATGTACAAAGCAACTGTAAATATATGCATCATATTACATTTGTATAAGCATCACATGTAGTTGGAATTATACATATAACATCATATTGCATCTCATAATTTATAAACCGCATACATCATATAGAATCAACATTATATCATTAGCTGCATATACACATCATAAAATAGATATCATCATCCATCACATAAGCATGTCACATATAAACATCACATGTACAAATAAACAATGACATAATTAATACATAGAAATGCATATCATGAGAATCACCGCCAAAATCATATTTATATATATCTCGCTCAACTGTGTCACATCACAATGTCATAATGTATCAATAATACATGGAAGCCCGTAGGCTATAGGATCATAGTACAATGTCTTGATGCATCTCAAGAGGTATCCCTATCCTGAACTGCCACTGCTATCATGCCTAGAGTGTGTGGAGGAATGATGATGGGAACCCGATGACCTGTGAGCTGAGGGAGGTCTGTCATACGGACCTACTCTGCATGGCTGCTCCACCCCCTTTGTGCTCACTGTCCTAGTGTGGGTCCTGGTCTGGGACCTACTACTATGTGCCTCTGAGAAACTAGGAGCCCGTCTCTCTGGCGGAACCTCTGCCTCATAAAGATCCTGGTAGTATCTCTCTCTCTCCCCAGCTCTGACTAACTCTCTGGCAAAAGCAACTGATGGTCTTGTGCACAATGCTCTGAGCTCTGAGAATCTCTACTCTATCTCCTATCGTCGAGCTATAGCCTGATCCCTATCCATCATTGCTTTATCCCTCTCCATCTGATATGCATCCCTCTTTGACATCAAGACTCTCATCTGCTCCTCCAAGGATGCAACCTAAGCACGCAATGTATCTATGTCTGAATCCACTGCCCCTATCTCATCCTGTCTGCCCCTCACTACCCCATCCTCCTTCTCATCCAACTCCTCTAGGATCTGATCCTGAATCTCTCTCTCATGATCATCATCCTCCTCATCATCCTCCTGGTAGGAACCCAACAAACCCAAGGAATCAATCTCTGCCTCCTCTCTACCTGCCTCCTCGATACCTACCTCCTCCTCTGCTGGGATGTCTGGAATAGCCACCTCCATAGGTTGTACCTCCTCTCCTCCTCTACCAATGTCTAGTATGGCCACATCCTCATCTCCTCGTCCCTCCTCACGGATCGGTGACAATGGTGGCCCTCGTCCCCTCCGACCATGTCTCCCTCTCCTGCCTCCTCGCCGTCCACCTCAGCCATCATCTCCTCCATCACCACAGCCTCCTTTGTCTCCTCGACCTCTAACTCTGCCATGCCTGCCTCATGGACCTATCCCTCACCGCTCTACCGGTGCTAGCTGCTTTGGATCTGTCAGTGGGATCGGTTTGTGTACTGCCCACCACTAATCGTACTCCGCTGTGGTCCCTGGATCTGCTGGACCATCCCTCCATCCCCATGGAACTGCCTGTAGTGCATCAATGTCAGCCTCTGCTGTGGCAACATGAATCTCTGGACCCCATAGGGGGACCTCTCGCGATGATCTCGCAAACTCTGCCCATCCTCTCGGTACATCCTGTACCTCTCCAAATTGTTGCAGTACACGATCTGGAAAATGACGCTCTATGATGTGGACATGTGACACTGTCTGCCCAATCAAAAACTATACCTGTCGGCAAAACGGCAAATGCTCATCCTCGTCTGACCAATCGGTGCAGCCCAAGTATGGTCTCCATGTAAACTACACCATCGTGTCTATAGCATGCCTAAAATAACCTGTATCTCCTATGTGAGGCTGAGTATTCGCCCCCGCATAACGGAAGGCATACGGAGCACCATGTGGTACATCTACTATCACCGGTGGCCAGAAAATGGCGATGTGTTCCCACGCCCATACCATCAGGAGCGTGGTACCACAACTCATAGACTGTGCCTCTCGATAGGCAATATCATGCAAATGAAAGTATAACATCCCAAGCAGATAGGGACCCCATGCATACACCTCACATCTCTCTAGCATCCCTACAAGCATCTTCCCCCACCCCACAGGAAAACCATGACCTCGACGGTCAGGAAGCACTATACCACCTATCAAAGTACACAATAGACAATCTAGCTGCCTATACCTCTGAGCCAACACATGCCACCTAATCTCATAGTCATCAAATCCTAACTGCCTAATGTCTGCATGTGGGTAGTATCTGCACATCTTGGCTGCACCCCTCTGGGTATCATATGTCACCTGTGTGCCTCTAATAGGAAGTCTGAGGATCCTGTAGACATCCTGTAAGGTAACAATGGCCTCTCTAGTCGGTAGGTGAAAAAGACGATGTCTCCGAGTGCCACAGCTCACACAAAGCTGTCAATAATCCATGGTTCGCCCGAATCTGGGGCATGTCTGTCATGTGAAGTAGACCAAGGTGCCAGAGGAAACGTCGCTCTGCACTCCACAAGCTGTCCCTGAACTGAAAAGTCATCAGCCTCGACTCTCAGGTATATACTGTATCTAGCACAACCTACAATGGCATTATACATGCCTCATGTCAGCATCAATCATCTATTCCAGTGAAAAATGACTATCCTAAATGCAAATCAAATGCGTCGTTATTTTGCACATGTGTCATTCTTGTATCAAAGAGGGGCAAATGTAGACACCAAATTTTGGTTTAAGCCTGCGACTTCCATATTCTTCATAATTCCTAGTCTTTATGGTCATGATTAAATAATGTCAATTATTTAATTAATTCATCTTCTTTTATTTCTTCTATTAATTAAATAACCTTAATTATTTGATTAATTCACACTTTTCTTTATTCTATCTGATTAATTAAATAAACGCTTTTAATTTAATTATGTTACTAATTAACCTTATCCTTCTTGTCAAATTAAATAAATTCTTATTTAATTTATTCTTTATCATACTTCAACTATAATTAAATAAATTCTTTATTTATTTAATTATTCATTTAAATCCCTTCATCACTTAATTAAATAAATCTTATTTATTTAATTATTTTCAAAGATCAAATATTGAATTAAATGAATTATTTAATTCATGAATTCTATTTTAACGCATTCCTCTATATTTAGATAATTGTGTGAGTTATCTAAGTATTCACTTTTACTCGACTCAAAGATCTATTCAAATCGCTCAGTTAACTCTTGATTTAATGTCTAGTGGCATTCTCGAGTAATCTCTTCATCAAATCATTCAATCGTCCAGTTCTAACTCATTTGCGTGTACATGCAGATTAATTAAATATTCATATTTAATTAATTAAACTTTGTGTGTGCATTCAACAAGCGTTGCTTTAATCAATCTTTATTTGTCATGCAAAGATAATTCTTCTGTTTTTGAATACCAAACTTGAAGATTAAATCATTTATTTAATCTTTAATTCTATTTCTAATTTGTATCACTCATGTCACTATTGACAGTTATCAGAATGCATGACTAATCAGTCAATCTCAACCATCCGTTGATCTTTCAATCCTGGCCTGTCGTTCGAATAATCAATTTTCTATAAATTGATTTGTCATTCTTCATTTCGATCTCTCTCGCGAAATCTTATGACTTTTGAGAGCACTTATCTTAAATCTTCAATGTTTTGCTAATCACTATCTTAGGCTATACTTGCACGAACTTACGAAAAATCTGAGGGCAATTATACTACAAGCAAAATGGAGAAGGGCAATCGAGATGAATCATGGAAATACGTACATATTTGGTGAGATTGTTCAAGTTTTGTTTACGTTTTTTACTTCCTTTGTTCTCTGTTGCTTAGCATTAGATTGCATTTAGATTTGTATTGCATGTTTGCTCTTAATCTTGTCTTGTGCATTTTCTTGGCGTTACAGGTAGCATAGGACCAATCCAACTGAATTTCTCCTCCCAAATCTGTACAAAAACTTCTACTTAGGAGCATACCATACCTAGCAGGAATGTCAGCCACCAGGATAGTGAGTTTGAGTCTCTTATTCGGGTGGGCTACAAGGGAAACTTGAGCATCCTTGATCTGTCCAATCAAGGGAACTTGTTTAGACTCCATTGAGTAGCCTTTTCCAAATGTCTTAGTTAATTTTAACCACAGAGCTTGAGCAATTTGTGTAGGCATGACATTATCCAAGGCACCATAATCAATGATGCAATTGCTCAACCTAAACCAATTCACAAATAATGAAACATAGAAAGGGTTTGGTTTATCCTCTATGGATCATGATGAGGATGTTCTACTGCTAGATGCTACATTAGTTGCTAGACCTTGAGAACTAATCATTTTTTCATCCAAATCCATGTGGGACTCAAAAGAGATTTTCCTAACATATTCAGTTAATCTATCCAACTCCTTAGGGTTCATTCTCATATATTTTTTGTGTGAGATCTACACTTTAGAATTTTTACAGAATTCAACAATATCAAAGGGTCCTAAAGACTTTTCAGTAGAAAAAACACTTGATGATTGGAAGAATCTTCTATAATTGTGTGTGATGTATTTTCACCTTTGGAAGTAGCACTAGCTCTAGTAAGCAAAACTTTTGGGAATTTTGAGTACCTTTTTTATTGCTATTTTTCTAACCTCGTGTAACAACGACACATGTAGGCTCATCTAGAGTGATGTAAATTTCTCCTCCTCTATCATCATCAAGTTCATATTCAAGGTACCCATTCACAGAGTCACCATACTGATTAGAAGAATTACCTTCCTTAATAACATCTACGATGACTTCTTTCATGGTATTCATCTACATAAATCTATTCATTTTGGGGCACTCTAACCCATCATGGTCGGAGGTGAGGTGGAAAGCACACATATTATTCTTATTATCTCTAGGAGGGGATTCTATTGCCATCCTTTTCTGAGTTGGAGGAAGAGGAAGAGTTTTATTGCCAGGTTGAAAATTTGTCTTCCTTGAGATATCTTGATAAGGCTAGGTACTTTTAGGCAACCATCTCTTGAGAGCAATAAAATCATTTTCCAACCTCTAGATCATGGGATTTGAATAAGTAGGCATCTATGATTTATTTGAGTGCATTTCCCTCTTCCATTTTCCAACCATAATAAAATCATCTTCTAGCTCAATGGCCAATGTTTGTGTAGCCTCTAAAGTATTCATAGATCCTCTCTTTAGGAGTAAACTGATATTTGGGTGTTGTGCATTAATGAAGAAGCATTTTTGTATCTCTTCTGACAATCATTTTGTAGCATCAATCTAATTTACTAGTCTATTAAATTTGGCTACAAATTCCCTCATGGGCTCACTCGCTTCCTTCTTCAATTGTGTAACTTGTGCTATCAAGGAGAGGTCGTCATTAGCACTTTTAAATCTGCTTTCAAATTTACTCCTCATAGTAGCCCAGTTATTAATAGAACTACGCAGTAATTTATAGAACAATTGTGATGTAGCATCCACTAGAGATTTTGTAAATAACCTAACCACTACGTCTTCCTCTTGTACTTCAAGTGCACCACAAGGGGCAAAGAAAGTTTCAATATGTTCTTATGGTGAGATCTTTCCATCACCCCTTAACTTAGGTAAATTTTTATAGGAACCCTTAGCTAAATCATGTAGATTATTCCCTAGACTCAAAGGACCAAAAGTAGCTCCTCAAGGAATAGGTGGTTGATTGGCCATATTGCGAGGAAAATTTACAACTACTAGGATAACAATTTTGTGCAATACCAAAGCTTGGCAAGTAGAGTAATCTAGGGGTGCTCTAGTTGAAGAAGTAGGTCTACTTTTGGCTCCAACTCTCCTTCTAGAAGGGATAATATATGAAAAATTGTTTCTTTGTAACTCAAAGACTGGATCTACAATACCCCTACTTCTTTCTCCTCTGGTAAACCTTCAGGAATCCAGGATGGACTTAAAAATGTTTGATATAACCAAGATAAGGCAACCTAAATGCAATTTCCATTCATCTCCCCGGCAGAGTCGCCAAAAAATTTGTTGGCTAATAGATTAAGCACCTTGAGGTTTTATTCTAATGATATTGACTCTTTGTCCGAAAGGTGCGACTATTCCCAATAGCTCTAGATAACTACTCCCTTTGAGAAAGCAATCACCCTCTACTTGAAGAGGTACAACTCCCTCTAATGATATTCAATGAATTAAAAAGAACTGAAAATAAATCGATGTGTTCTTTTAACTAGAAAGTAGTAAAGGCTAAAACCTGATATCAAAAAGATTTCCAATATCATATGCAATAAAGAAATGTTACATTATCATATTCAATAAAGAAATGTTACAAACACTAGCATAAAGACTAGTTCGCATAAGACAATCTAATTATTATATATCAACCCAATATCATCTGAAAAATGAAATCAATTACAAAGATAAATGCATATGCATTCACATAGGAATAAGCATAAACATGCGAGAAAACTTAAACGCACAAATCTAAGAATCTCAACTTATCTCCATAAACTAGATGCACACAAACAACTAGTGATTTCAACTTGTAGAATTATATTCAAAGTATAAGATATCAGTTTCTTTTGAAAACTAACTAGAGAGATTTTTTGTTCCAAATACAAATATAAATAAGCAGATAAGTAACCACTTCTTTCACCCGTAACTACCCAAAAGTGAAGAGTTCTTCAAAATAAGATGAAAGTTAAGATAGCAACTGAAAAGTCACGGTGGTGGTCCTTCGCTTCCATATTCTGTTGATGTAGCGAGTCTTTTTCGCAAAGCTTGGAAATCCTTTGCAACATGTGGCAACTCCTTGTGTTGAGGAATAGTAGTGTTCCCCATATATAACTTCTAGGCCATTTGGTTGTCATGAGTAGCTTCAATTCTTTGGTCATAAGTCATTGCCAATCTAGTTGTTCGAAATAGTACTAGGTCTATCCCACCGAATTTTCTCAATCTAACCTTGAAGTCCCTAAAATTACAGGGGGTTGGTTGCTTCCTCCTATAGGTTGAGTGTCATGTGACCTAGTTTGAGGGTGCAACTGTTCTATTTTATTTTTAGCAACCCATTCTTCTATCCTCTGTAGAACCTCTATAGTTCTTGACTCAATTGTTTCAGTTTCTTTGTTACTCCAATCCATGGTAGCAATGGGTTGAGGAGATATATGCTCTATGAAGATTGGATCCAACAAATTTGATCCATCATCTTCAATACCTTGGATAGCCCCATCTAATCCAAATGTGATTATTTGTCTCATGGACAACCTCATCCAACTTCTTCTTCTCGCCTCAAATTCATCGAAACAATCGGCTTAGTAATCTTCTAGGTCAAGCAGATGATAAAAACTAGGACCCAGTTTTAAGCTCTTTTTCACATAATCTTTGCTATCAAAGGGAAAAAGTCCATTATAAAATTGCAAAGTATATTTAGACATTTCCCTTTCTATTCAAAGCATCTGACAAAGAATTGCAGGTGAAAGGACCAAATCCTACAGGAAATTGAACGTTCACCCTCTTGTGCTATTGGAACCTTTTGTTCACATTAGCAAGATGTTTGCAAACTTCGATCATTACAAACTTATCCTCTACATACTTAGGGAGTTTTAGAGGAAATCCGCAGAATTTACCAACTCGAATGTAAGAGAACCTTTGAAACTGAATGAAGTGGCTTCTGTATATACCAACAAATTGTATGGCTTCCGAAGTAAGCCTCATTTCAACCTTCCATTGTAATTCTCGGGTCACCCTCATGGTGAAGGCATAAAAATCCTTTTGTGATGAAGGAAACTCTTACTTAACTGCAACTTGTCACAATATCTAAAAATTGGCACCTCAT
>VDFB02058242.1:95736919-95774336 GCA_007258455.2 Sequoia sempervirens | reverse complement strand
AAAGACACCTAATCATTCAAATTTTCATGATTTTTCTCTACGATTATGTCTTTTACTATTCTAGTGAAATGAAAATATTGTTATTACATTTTCACCGACCATGGATTTGGAGGTGGTTCCATAGTTGTGTTTGGGTGCTAATGAATTCAAAGTATAGGTTCTGATTTATTCTACCATCATTATTGTCGAGTAGTCACCTATGCCTAATTTGTCATTAATAGCTACTAGAGGTGAAATGTGACTTGTATGCGACATTATTGCATATTGACCCTTTTTTCTCTCTGCCATCATTCATGACACTACTTAACAACCACCTGAAGTTATTATAGTTCATTCCCCTTCAATCTAAAGTGCACATTTTAAGCAGGATTCAACCTAGATCACAGATATAGGTGTTGCTATAGTGACATGATTTAGGGTTTTTCCAAAGAATATTTTTAGTGGGAAATATCCTTTCATTTTAATCATTGAATGGTGCAATTAGAGCAAAATAATATTCAAAGGGGTAAAATTTATAAAAAAAATAGTTGTAGAGGTAGTTATAGGAGGGTAAAGGTTTTGAAATATTGTTATTAAACTATTGTAGTATCATTTTCTAGCATTATGTCTCCATTTTTGTGTGTGCTAATTCATAAAATATACCATTTTGGAATGTTTTCTTTAGCACATTTTTTGTTGTGAATGTAATCATCATTAGAGGAATTTGATAAAAGTCTAAATCTATTACATGTGTAGTGATAAATCTTTTGTGTGGTTACATATAAATTCAGATATTTCAATGATGGATAACGAAGCCTAGATAGAGCCTAAATGGTATTTTTTGATACTTCAAATAAGTAGATCTTTTTCAATTTATCACTTTTCTCTTATCATTTTTCCTTGTTGGTTGTGACTATACTACCCTAGAATAGGAATCAATCTATAGTATGTGTTCCAGTCACCCATAGTTAAAAGAAATCCATCAAATTACTTACTTTTAGTTCTAATTTGTGAGTTCATGATATCATTGTTTGCAGAGAGTAAAGAAAACTATTATTTATGAATCTTGGAATTCACCCCACCTTGCATTAGTTTCCAAGGTGTTATATTAGATATATATGCGTTAAAGATAGCTAGTTTGCTTAGTCCAGTGATAGTCTTAGGGGCTAAGTAGGAAAGTTGGGTTTAGCTATCATTTACTTTACTATTGTTTATAATAAGTGATTGAAATACCTGTTGAGGTATACCCCTAGGAACACCATCTTGAATTTATGCTAAGCTCAAAGTGTAGAATATAAAACCCACTCTTGTTGAGTTAGCTCAAATTCCTCTATAGTTTTGTTGATGGACTATTTTTCTCACATGTTGAGAAATTTGGCCTTGTGAGTAAAATTTTGTTCTAGAAAGTGGAGCAGTGATTTTGAGACTTCTCTATTAAATTAAAACTTAGGTATGAGCTTGTCATGATTTTAAAGTAGGTTATTTGTTAGGCCTCAAACATTGAAAGGATTATTTATTTCAATCCAATAAGTGTATTTTCAACCATGATTTGTTGTGGGTTTGGTACAAATCAACTTGAAAATGGATTTCCTAAGATTGTGGTAGGGTTGAAAACCAAAGAGCTTATAGATGGGTTTATTGATTGATATTTTGAAGCTTTTTTCAAGTGAATAAAGAGATTTTTAGGATCATATGACATTTGTTCAATATCAAGAGAGTTGTTTATAAGAGGATTTAAGTTTGAAGAATCTCATAAACTCTTAGAACTTGATATAAGAAACATTAAAGATGATTCTAGCTTGCACTTCTTTTGGAACTAGGATTGTTGGGTTGAAAAATGATATAATCCTAACATTATAGAATCAAAAGGGACAATTCCTCTCTTGGAAGGAGATTAAGGATCTATTAGCTTACACCCAAATTTTATTCTTAAACTTGGTAGGTCTATCAATGCAATATTTATCTATTTCTCCAAGTATCTTTTGTAGCTCACCTCTTTTATGTTATCCCCATTATAACCTATATAATTTTTTTAGTATATTTCCAAGTATCTTTTATAGATCACCTCCTTTTATATCTAAGATTGTATACCAAAAAGACCAGAAAAGCGGGTGCAATTTAGGTCAGCTCTTATAATAAATATAATACTATGTTATGGTGGCCACCCTTTGGTCTCAACAATCTTACATAATAGGTTTCCTCTTTGTACATCATGATTATCATCTTATGTCATATTTGTGATGGTAGTCTCATTCAACCTTTGTGATAGTTCCAATTTGTATTGCAGTTGTTCCAACCTTCTCGTGGTGGTTTTTCCCACCCTCGGTGATGGAAGTGTTATGATTGTAGTAGTCCTTGCTCACTTTTACAATGTGTTCCTTTCCCTTTGTGTGATCTTTGGCCTTTGTTATATATTTTCTCTTTATGGTGATCATCTTTTTGCTAGTGGCACTCTTATAGGTGTGTGTTTATTGAGAGTGTTGCATATTTCTCATGTTGTGAATGTAGATACTCTAATGGTCATATACATCTTTGTAGTTGTTTGATGTCATCTTGTAGTGGCATGTTGGTTTTTTTTTTTAATTTTTCACTATATTTGTGTTTTCTTGTAGTTTAAAATTCTATCCTATCATGATTGGACTAATCTTCATGTCTTATTCATCATCTAATTTTTTCTTTCATGTCGATGTTATGCATTCAAACACAAACTAGTTATTTTACCTATCTATCATCTATTATTCACTTCCACACCATTGAATACATTTTAAAATGAAAAATTTATAGTTTTTTGGCATGTCTTCCTAACCTTGACATTTCTTCTTGGGCTACTTACATATTTGCAATGACAAGGCATGATTCAAATGTTTATTGTGAGTCTTGTGCATGTTCTTGGTGGGCTTTTTTATTTCAAACCACATCATCAACATTGATGGATAGTTTTATTTTGATCTAATAAATGTTGTGCATAGTGGTTGGTTTCTTTGTATCTTTGGATATCTTTGCTCACCTATAGTATCGAGGACATGGCATATTTGCTCTTGGTAGTTGGACCGCAAGTGATCCTCGGTGGATCTCTCTTCCTAATGGATGTTTTCTTCTAACATGGCCATGTGGAAATTTTGGAGGCTAGATCTAATTGGATACGTGTTTAAAATTTTCTCTTAAAAACTTGAATTCTAAATCCTAATTATACACGACTTTCTTATGTATTTCTAGTTGGTTGCTAAGTCAAATTTCTTGTCATGTGTATTTAAGGTTTTCATTCTTTTTATGTTTTAAAAATTTGAATGAATACTTTCTTATTTAGAAGAATTTGAATGATTATTATTGTGTTTTGAAGAATTTTAACCATTATTTTCATGTTTTATATTTGAATTTGACAATTGTCAATTATTATTTTCATGTTTTAACCAATATATTTGATTGATATAAAATTCAACATCATACCAAATAAATGACCAAATACCCAACATCATAAGATTGTGAAGCCAAGAATGTGAAGAAAAAAGAATGAATGAGACAACTTCATGAAAATAATAAGTCAAAATCCATAGATGAATATATACCATCTTTATCAATTCAATTAGATTAATAAGTATCCATTAAAGACATGAAAAACAATATTCTGGAGAAATAAAAGCAATAAATGTAATTTTTTTATAAAATTAAGAAATAAAATCCTGGAGTTGAAAGTACATTCTTTTTGCTATTTGAGTCAAACACTAATTGAATTAATAAATGATACAATTTCAAGTGTAAATTTAGATATTACACCAATTGATCAACCTATTGAAAATTACACACACACACTAAATTTTGAAGATGAACATAAGTTGTGTAATTAATTAAACTTATGTAATGAAGCAATTTTAAAATTGAGAACACCTCCTAGAATTTTGTGTAAAAAGCTAAAGTTTTAATTAAATTTGATGAAATATTTTAAAATCAATGGTTGCTAATATTTCCTAAATGTACTTATAGAAAAATGTCAATTCTTTTTTAAATGGTGAAAAATCTTTAGTTTAAACCCATCATGAAAATTGTTGACCTAAAATCATCTAATACTAATAGTAAAAAATATATAATAAAAAAAAATCAATGCATATGAAAATGTAAGTTCAACATCATGTGTCAAAAATAGTAATGTTACATGATATGTAATTACATCAATATAAAAATAATTAAACAAAAAATTTGATAAGGAAAATAAATAAATTTATTAAAAATAAATTAAAAAGCACTAAAAATAAGTGAAAAAATACTAATCAAAGTCATTAAGAGATGTGAAAGAATTGAAAACCCAATATCAATGAACTATGGACATTCTCAAATAGACTCTCATGGAAAGATAAATTCATAGTTGAATCCTTAAAATATCTAATTGAATTTTTTAGAGAATAATACAAGAGTATCACCTAATCAAATAAATGTTATAAAAATGAAAATTGGTTGTCAAACTGTGAGCCACATTTATAGCATTTTTTGGATATAACTCAAACACAAAATTTATCCAAATTTATAAAGATACATTCTCAAATAAAATTTAATCAAAGACATTTTGTTCAAAATAACAAGTATTTCTTGTCAAAATAAATTAAACAATATAACTTCTTGTAGAATTCATATTGAATTTTTGAATCATTATGATGGTTTTTTGACATATATATATAGTTTTGCATTTTAATAATATTTTGAAGGAGTGTATAATAAAAGATCTATCTAAATCAATAAGAATTTTTCTTTCAAACATTTTACGTGAAAGAGTAAACGAACAATCATTTTATAAGTATTCTTTTTTGGATAGAATATGTGATAGTTCTAATGGTTTGTAATGTTTGAAAATTATATACATATGGACAATACGCATGCCATTGGAAATGAACTAATAAGTTTTAAAAATATAAATTAGTGACATACATTCTAAAATATGACAAAGCAAAATATGTGAATTATTGAGTGAATAAATATTGGCATATCAATTATATCTTTTTTTAAAGAGAATATAGTGTATGAGTACGTAAGATATATGCATAAAGTTTGATAGTTGGAATTGAGATATAAATTATGTAATGTTTTTTTATACCATTGTTTCAATTGTAAACTTTGTAGATAATTAGACACTACAACCATTGAATGAGATTCAATCACATACTATAACTCCACTTGGGTTGTTTTATTTGTGTATATAGTATTCATTTATACATAAAATAATATATAGAAAAATAGAAAGATCTTGAGAAATTTTTTTTTTATAATATTGATAATCGCATATATTCTATGGAGTTTGTACAAAATTTTCAAATATTTTATGGCAATTTGAGTAGCAAGAGAACCATATTTGATAAACATATCATATGGTTAGATAATTGTACATCACAAGTCAAGAACTCGTAGATGTTTTAGTAATTGAGTAGGATACATAAGATGAGTGGTGTTTAACATATATATAATTTATTTGAGGCTAGGGATGGAAAAAGGGAGTATGATGGTGTAGGAGCATGAATTAAAAACTCTTAACATGAGAAGAGTTGAAATATGCAACATCTATAATCAAATAATGTAACTCTACAATAATTCTAAGTAATAAAGGTAAGTGTATAATTAGTATTTTTTTTGGTTGGTAGAAGAAACTAATATTTTAAAATATAAAAAATGTTGTACATATCGATAGGATCGAGTGAGTTTCACTCTTTGAAAATCTCAAATGTAGGTTTATGGACTATTCATATAAGGTAGATGACATACTTTTGTTCTTCATGTATATATTTTACTTGGAATGTGTGTAATTTAAAAGAGTGAGTTCTTAAATGGTGTATTAAAACTTTAAGCTCACTTGAGGCATCTTGATTTCTTGGAGCATAACAACTCAAAGAGATATAATTATTAGTTTATTTTGATCATATTTTAAATCTAGTTTAACTAAGTATATAGATTCATTATTTAATGAAATTAAAAAAATTATCTTTTTATTATGTTATTTTTGTATTATATTTTAATTATTCTTGTTAAATGTACAATTCAATTTACAAGACATGTTTATACAATTATTACATATGCAGATAATGAAAAATGAATAAATTATTATTTGTGTCATTATGTTGAGGTAAAAAAAATTTGGGAGCCCCTATCATAGACAAATAAGACATTATCTTATAGGATCAATGTTTGTTATTGGAACATGGTTTAGAAGTTATATAATAACAAAGTCTAATATATGGTTGTTTGAAAACTTTGACATGCAAGTTTTTTTATTATTCTAATATTGTTGTGACATCAAATGTTAAAATGATTAAATATGGTGGTAGACCGTTGAATAAGAATTTATGAAAAGTTTATGAGTTTGACCATGAAGCAATACTTGATGTTATTAAGAGTGGAGTAGATCTACATGGTTCACTGGATTGAATTGGTACAATGACATAAAGGTTGTACATATTTTGTAAGTACATGTTATGTATTTCTTAATTTAAGACTTTGATTTGACTATGCTATGTACTTATTATTTTCTTTGATTTAAGTATATTGTATACTTATTAATCTAATACTTTGATTTGAACATGCTATATACTTTTTGAAATGTAGGTTAGTGGTGTCAAACAAGCTTCCACCTTGCCATGATTAGTATTATTAATAGATAATTATATATTCTTTAAGCAAAGAGAAGATTTTGATTTAAGTTATTGAGAAAATCTCTAACCCTCTATATTTTTCTAGTTGGTCAAATGATTTTGGTTTTATCTTGGTTGGTTAGGCTTGTTTGTTTTAGTTGAGTGATGAAGGTTTGTATGCCTTGCATTATTATTATTAGGTTCCCTATTTTACACTAATATATATAATTTCAAAGATAATAGTATTACATAATTCATTCAATATTAGAATTACTATATATCAACACACATTTAATTCAAAACATGAACACATTGTGAATTCATCATTTTAGAGTCTTAAAACAAGATCATAATTCCTTGGATAGTATAGAATTGGCCTTGGTAATATCATTCCTAATATAGTATCTTATGAACCCTCTAACCAAAATGCTATTAAATGTGTTTCTATTTTTTCTCTTGAGTAATGACACCCAGGATTATTTCATTTGTATGTACAAGTGGATGCCAAGTCCACCTACAAATACCTAACCTACTTTTAACTAACTCAAATTAGTTTGCCTACGATGAGAAGAAATGTAATGTTGCAAAATGCTTCTATTTCATCTCATGAAAATGTAGTAGGAATAAAATTTTAATGCTACATAGCTTTGATACAATCTTTTAAGAGCTTTAAGAGAAAAATATCTCAAACTATGGTACCTAATAATGTTTCATTTTCACCTATAGGTGGATGTTAAATCTCTCTACAATAGCCTATCTTATTTTTTTCTAACTTGAACTAGTTTTCCTATTGTGGGGAGGAATGTAATGTTTAAAGATGTTTTAGTTTCACCCATGAAAAGGTGTTAGTAGTGAAGTTTTGTATTTTTCACCTTGTAGGACCAAATCAATGGCACCAACATATCAACACGAGTAGGAGAATTATAGTAGAGGTGTGTTTTTGGTGACCATGCATCATTATTCTTCTAGGCTACATTGGTTCAAGATAGTCTCTTAAGAGCCTTACAAGAAAAAAGTTGTCAAATTTTTGTTTGATTGATCTCTCTAATCATGACACATAGGAAATACTCATTCAAACCTATAGGAGGATGTTAGATCCCTTTAAAATAATCTATCAGTTTTTTTAAAAATCAAATTGATTTCCCTATAGTTAGAAATAATGAAATGTTGCAAAATGTTTTAGTTTTATCTAGTGAAAAGGTAGGTAAATCCTTGTTGAAGTGTGTTATTTATTTTCAATCACCATGATGCTTTTGGACTGCATTGGTTCAAGATAATCTCTAAAGAGGTCTAAGAGCAAAAAATTGCCAAATTTTCACTTAAATTATTTTCTCAAATTGTAGCACCTATGAATGTCTCGCTTGCACCTACAAGTAGATAATTAATAGATGGAATTTAAAGAGGGTTAGATTATTCCTACTTTTGAATAAGATTTCCCTCATGCACATGGTTTGGTAAATTATGATTTAAAGGAGTTAAAGGATTTGTATTTGCTAAAAATAAATAAAAAAATAAAAATAATTGAAAAATAGATTTCATTTTAATTTAAATTGCTAGAAACGTATGAATCTTACCTCCTTGACTTTACAAATATCATGGTGGCATGGTGTTGGGTTTGAATACACTCCAATGACTTGCAAATGCATTCACACTATTCCTCTATCATTTTTGGGTGTTGGAGAGAAATGGGCTTGGGCTAAAATTGTCTTAACCGACTATTGCTTTACTTATATAGGAAGAAAAATGCAAGCACGTTATAGCATGCTCATGCTGTATGAAAAATGGACCAAAAAGTGGTTTTGGCCACTTCTTAGTCCCCCATATTTTTACACATGCCTATAATTCTTGTTTGTATTCTATCTTTCATTCCAGTTTCCCTATTATCATAAATATTAAAACTTAAGACATCACAATTCTAAGTACAAAGTTTAATTGGGTGAAACATTTAAATAATTGTATCTTAACAATATCCTTAGCAAATAAAATTTCTAAAACCTTGAGATGAACATACCTAAAATTTGACTACATATCTTACAAGTAGGTGACTCATTTGTAAGTATATTAAAGGGCAAGGTACAAAAGTAAGATAAAAAAGATTAAAATTTAGAAATAGTTTGAATAATTATAAGTGACAAAAACTAATATAAAATAGAAAGCAGATAAGTATCTCCTAAGATGCCACGCCACATGAGTAACGAAAAATGCTTGCCAATTTGTATTAGAAAACAAAATGTTATGATTTTTCAAGTTTTACAAGCGACATTGGTTAGTTTTACCATTTACAAATCCACCAAACAAAGGATGCAAAGAGAGGCTAGGTATGAATCCATGAGCTAATTATATGAAGAATAACCATAATAAGATAGTATTAATATGCAAGGTTCCAATTCCATTCAATATCAAATTTATGTTTGTGTATAAATACAAATGAACCCTTTTCAAATTATAAAAGGTTTTCACTTGTATGTAAAATTTTGTTGAATGATGTTAGGAAAATTTAGAAGAAAATGGAAAGTTTAAAAAGTGAATAAATAATTTTTTGTAGTATGAGGCTCCACTTCCATTGTCTTGGGAAGAAGTAGACATTATGAATTTAAATACATGGGTATTCCATATTAAAAGATGTCATGATGGAGGAAGCACGACTAAGTATACTCTCCTCCCTCTTCCATCCTTTAACACTTTGAATTATTCCAAAGAAGCGTAAGTTGTGCGTAACTTTTATATTTCTTCTATAATCTCCTCAATCTTCGATCAAATACTCTTATGACTTCCTTTGTGGGTCCTCTCTCAAATAATTTGAATAATCCAATGAAAAGTGAAAATTTGTGTGTGATTTATCATCTCACCTACTATTGATGGTAAAGTAGTTTCACAATGGCTCTCTAAATGGTTGTGAGAATTATCTTAAATCTTTGATTGTGATTGATTTGGAAATAAAGTGTATTCATTTATGAAGGTTTGAGTAGTTCTAATTGCAAGCAACTTGAATAAATTATGAAATATTTTGTTATTGATCATCAAAGAGATATGTAATTTAATAAATTATGTAGTTTAGATTATCATTGAGTTTCTTATTACAATTTTTTTAATAAATTCATGATAATACTATTGAGTGTGATTAACTAGTAGATGACTACAAAAGAAGTTACAATTATGTATGCCAAATTAAGATCAATGATCATGTTAGGAAGATGGACAAGTCTATTGACAAATTTATTTTAAATGACCTTCAAGTGGTCATGTTGCATGTGTAGGCTTATCTCCCCACCCAAATAGAAATTGTGTGTGGCCTTTGGGATGTAATGCTAAGTTATAATCATTAAAAAATAGAACAAGCATCTTCTATCGATTAGAATGATTCCAACTTCTCACACATTGGTACCCTAGTTAGTTTTGTTGTTTCAATATACGTCATTTAGTAGTTATGAAACATACTTATAAAAAATTAGATAGTTTGGTAATCAAATTATATATCTTAAAGAGATAGAATGGTTGTCTCGGTAAGAGATTGAAAATTTGAGTCAAGAACCGATAGATAGAGAGGGTTCTCAATCAACGAATTTAGAGACAAGGTAGTAATAGCCATTCCTATATAAGCATCTTGCAAACCAAGGATTGTAGGATTGGACAAGGACTTGTTAGGATAGATGCATTACTAGGATAGATCTAAGAAGAGAATCTCAAAAAATATAGTACCCAGAAGAGGCAGTGAAATATAGTACCCAAAAGAGCCAGTGAATTGATGGATAAAGGGATGGGCAATAAATGTTGTGACTGGTGATTGTTTACTTCATGTTGAGGGACACATCTTTTGAATTTTAGAAAGGATTTTGATTTATTAAAATAAGATAAAATTTATATAAAATAGGCACTTTTAAAAAGGTCTTATTACTTGATATCATAATTTAATTATAATAGAATAATTATGAATAAATTAGATTATGAAATTTTAACTACATAGTTTGTGTTACACTATATGAGGCTATGCAAACAAAAATTTCAAGACTATAATATCCATTTCCTCTCATGGTTTTATCATTAGGATAAATTTTATAGATGTCTTTCCTAAAAAATAAAATAACAAGGATTACTGAGACTAAAACTTGGTTATTATGAAGAAACTTTAAAAAATAGAAATTGTAAATTGTTTTATATCTTATTAGAAAATGATTAGTATAGCCTATTTGGCTCTAATACCATGTTAGAAAATAGGATCTTAGGTTACTAATAATTATTAATAAATATAAGATAAATAAATTAGAATAACAAGGTACACAGATTAAACACATTACACAATACATACACAGGGAAAACCCTTCTAGTTAAAAAACCTCATAAATCATCATTCCATTATAAAACACTTACTAAGGGGTCTATTAAAACATAGACCAAACCTACAGATACACTTCTACTTACTTCCACATGATCAATAATACTTCTTGTGCATAGTGATGGAGTTCACTATTAATCTCCAAATTCACCATTCTTTGAACAAGAAAGAAGCTCCTTACACATAGAAGAAGGGGTGGCAAAATACTTGAAGAGATACTATTAGTCACACTAATTCAAAAATACCATTTATAATTAATTAATAATATAATAATTTACTAGATTATTAATTATTTAAACATGGTATATGCTTTATTACTATTTAATATGCACATAATTTTATAATATTATATTAGAAGAATATATAAATGCTATAAGGGTATGACCCCTAATGACATTGCGTTCTAAAAATTTATAGTCATTTTCACTTTGAACTAAACCATGACCTCAAACTCTTTGAAAATTGTGTCAATTTTAGATTCAAGACTGCATGTTATGTCAATGTGTTAGATTTTTTCTATATCCTCCTTAAGATACATCACTTGTTTCTCAATCTTAGAGTGCACATACCTCACTTGCTATGTTAGTGTTCTTCCTTTCTAACATAGACTTGGGTGAATGTATATTATTATATTTTCCTTCTTATAGACTTATATGACTTGATTAACTCAAAATACGTATTGATTAGTAATTGATCATAAAGGTTGTATCTATTGTGGACCTTTATTAACTTCTTGCTATTAGAGTTACACATTATATACTTTTTATTTTATATTAATATTTTGATTATTCTTCCCTTAGGCCACTAGCAATGTTGTTTCTATATGTGACACTAAAAAGTTTAGTTGTAGTCTATATGTCTCTTTGATGATAAGAACTATTCCAATCCCCTTGTCTTCTACTATCCAATACCCAATTTAAATTATTTGAATTAAAGCTATCAACCTCAACCATATTCTTCCTCACCTCATGTTATTAAAAAAATTATAATTCTCATCTTTGAGTTATAATGCTACTCCATAATTCAATGGGTAGTCTACTTATCTCTTTGTTTATCATGACTATTGGATCTAATCTACTTCTAATGTTGTGATAATTTGTTAGCTAGTTTTCCATAGAAGACACCCTCTCCCACTCACTAACCCGTATTCAAAAATCTTAAGTGGTATATATAAATATAGATATGTATGTGATGTAAGAATACAATCTATTTAAATGGAACCCATCTCTCAAAACTAATATAATACTTATCTCTAATAGATATGCAAACTCTCTATTGTGGCAACGTGGGTCCCTTTAACAAACCTTGTTTTTATAGACCATAGTTACTATGATACGCAATTACTTTCTAATAAACAAAATAAGAAAAAAATTGATTAAATTTTAGATGACATGTTTGACACATTAAAATGATTTAAGTAATTTGATATTATATTTTGTATGAAAGACTTTTATAACTAGTTTAATTGGTAAGTTAATTTTTGTTAGTTTTGACCTACGTAAATTTAAACTCATACCCTCTACGAGTAGTCATTTATATTGATGAAATTATATTTCTTCATGTATGTTTCTGATAATGGTGAATGCTAAGGTATAATGGGATATGGTTCAAGGTTGAGGGGTTGAATGATGAACATGCATACATGATAGATGTTAATGTTGGTTACAAAATATCACTGCAAATTCAACTAATACTATATTCATAATATCATTGCATATTCAATTGATGGTGTATATGTATCTAATGATACGAGATCATTTATTTATGTTGGTTACATAACAACACTACACATTGAATTGAAAAAATAATAGAAAACTATCATCTTCTATCAAAATCTCTTTAAGGAAATACCAACTAGGTAGGTGTTAAGAATAATTTCAACATATAGAGATATACCATACATAAAAACACACATATATAGATATGTATTAGTGCACATACACTACTATTGTTGGTTATAAAACAACATGAAATCCATTCTATTGGTTGCATGATCTATAAATTGTAGACATTATTGACTAGTTAGACATTATTTTTTATTTGCTCGGTAAATAACAGGTTTTGAAGGGGTTTGGAACCATTTACAAAAAAAAAGCAACTGAAACATAAGAAAACTACAATAAGTATATATCAACCCAATCGTAGTGTACCATCAACAAAAATTTAGCCAAAAAGGAGGAACACAAACATTAGCATTACATATTCTTTAGTATATCTGCAGCCTCCACATCGCACGCTACATCCTTCTAACCATCATCAAAGGCTTCATATAATTATTTAACAAGAGCACCAGCCCGAGCTTTGGTCTTGTTATGAGTCCTAGCCCTAGGCCCACCCACATTTACCTCAGTAATCAAAATAGTATTCATATCAACACCCTTATCACCAGACGCCTCACCCACCAACAACACCAATCTCACTAGACTGAATAGTCTCCTTGCGTTTTTTGGTCGTTTCAAATGGGGAGGTAATACCAACAGATTCAAAATTAACCCTAGATTTTTCCACTTCCCCACCCTTTTCCATGTTAGCATAAAGCCTCTCCAAATGAGTTTCAAGGGATAGAATCCTACCTTCAAGATTCTGCTTCATAATAAGCATTTCATCCGCCACAATTTTCAGAGAATTCATTAGATTATCAATCTGATTCTAGCCTAGAGACTCGTTAGCTTTACTTATCATACCACAAACTTTCACGTTGGTTATATTAAGTTTGTGGAACAACCATTTAAATAACTTGTAAAAAATAATGGAACCCTCTCTAGTAGTTCCCAAAACATCAGAAATATTTTTCCTTATCAATGTTGAAAATTCCCTTACCCAGAGTATCCTCCTCATGAGAGGAACTTACCTTATCCTGGCTGGCAGAGACCTCCTTCCCCTTCCCAGCAATAGTTGGATTTTGGATTTTTCGAATAGACTTTGCAATTCCCGCAATAACCTCCTTTCTTTTCCTCTACCTATCTGGGTCCACAATAGGAGAACCCTCAGCACCCTGCCCCACCTCAGCCATAACCTTCCTTTCCTTCTGCAAGCCTAGAACCTCAATTGGTGAATCCACAACACCAAGTTCGCTCATAATCTTGAGAGGAGACTTCATCTCCGACAGTTGGCTCGCTGACCTAACAACCAAATTCGTATTACTCCCCATCTCCATATCCTTTTTTTGCTTCACAAGGGAAGGTGAAGAAACCTCACCAACCACTTCATTCCTCTCCTTCATGCATCTAATCAACATATCAGCACCCGACTCCTCGCTGCAAGTATCATAAACTTTATTAGGGCTCATCTCCCCTTTTTTAGTCTTCCCCGAAGCAAGGGTTTCTTCTTCCATGGTAGCAAGAGAGTCTGGTACATAGTCAACATCCTCCTCATATTTTGACTCCTTCTCTAGGATGAGCTTCCTCTTCTTTCCCTTCTTGCTAGCCCGTTCCTCCTCAAAGACTGTATCATATTCTTCCTTCAGCTTCTTCTGCTTACCCTTAGGGGTAGCAATTGGCTTGACCACTTCAAAGGCTTTAGCGTAATCAAATATTAGAAGGATAAGCTCCACATGCAAGAAATAGTTCTTTGGGTTCTTCTTATGGTCCTTAAGGCCATAATCTAGGGAAGCCAAAAGATAATAGGGAAAAGAAATCCTTTTCTTATGGCGAAAGTGATTGAGCATAATGAAGTGATAGGTATTTACTGCAAAGAAGCGTCCTTCAAGGGTAATGAAATGCATGAGCTCCTCGGCCACAACCCCCCACAACGCCTTAAGAGAGCTCCTTCGGTAACCACCACTCCTCACCGTCTTCAAGTCTTGAGCTTCATCACCTTTGAAGAAAATTTGCATGGAATCTTGCAACTCCTTTTTATCTCAGAAGACTTTCTTTCCCTTTGTCGACAACCCCATAATGTTGGCTATGAAATCTTTGTTCACATTGAACTCCGTCCCACACAACTTCATAACCCTATTGTTCCAAGATTTTTTGAAGAATGTAGTAGTCTGCGGATTGTTGCCATGTAATCTCTCCAAGTAAGGAGTCAACCCACCCTTTTCTAAGATTTCCCAAACCTCTGGCTTCTTCTTGATGGCATCACATGAGCAAGGTTTAGCGTCGTTCCTGTCTCCTCCCATGGCTTCCAGAAATGCAGAGTCTGGAATTTTGAGAACTTTGAACGCAATAAGCAAAAACCACGAGAATGCAATGCAAATAGTGCCCACAATCTGTGTGAAAAAAGAATAATGGTAGGAGAGATTAATGAACCTAGTGCTTCGTTCCCCACGGATATCAATCCTTGTACCAATAGCTTGATCCATTTTTTGATTACCATCCTTTAACATAATAGCCTGCCACGTGATGAAGGTCATGCACGCCCCAAGCCTTACTAAGTCATCAATCACTTTGAATTTAGCAATCATGATTAATTCTTGCAATTGCTTCTATAGGGAGGGGGTCGTTCAGTCCCCATTCCCTAGCACCTCTAACTCCTAGATTTGCAAATACATCAGCAAGTTTGTTTCCCTCTCTTAATAAATGAGAAATGTAATATTCATCAAAGGACTTAAGAATATCAATAACACCTTTGATCAAATTTTCAATAGTCCGTGAGGGGGCAACACAATTCTTCAAATTATTTATGATATTAAGAGAATCTCCTTCAAGCCATACTTTCTTATAACCTTTCTTTTGTGCCAATTTGTGACCATGATAGGCGACAACCAACTATGTAGACATTGTTGATCAGGCATGGCATACAAAATTAATTATGCAACCAACATTACCATCAAAAATATATATTTGTCATGGTATTGTTGGTTTTATAATTCAGTAAGACAATACTTTGACATGACATTACAAAATTGTCAATTTTTACTTGCAAAGTCTCGAATATATTATTGACTAAGAGGGTTGACAAAAAAATTGGGGCAATGACTTCACTTCAAATCTATTTTTAGTTTACCATAAAGTTAAGGAACATCTCTAGCTCTTTTTTAGAACTATCTATTCAAGTATTTTTTAGAGGAGATAAATAAACATAGAGTGTGACTGGAATAAGATGACTAACCATTTTTTCATCTAAAATCCCAAAGAAATAGAATTGACTAATAGGGAACTAAGGAGAGTTATGACTAGTAACTTGAAATTTGTTAAAGGTGGCATAAATATAACTCAACATGTTGTTTATGGGTAAAAGCACAAATATGTGTCACACTTTCAACCAACTAAATAGTTTCAACCTAAACAATTTTAATCAAAATAGTTTCACCCAAAACTATGTGGCCTATATGTGGCACATAAGGTTTCAGGTGAAACCCTTTCGCTTGAAACAACAAAACACAAATTTTCCCTTTATCAATTTAAAATGTGATTCAATTTGCATGTATGTTTTCGATTGAAAGGGTTTTGACTAAAACCCTTTCACTCAAAATTATCTGTATGGCATCCTTGTTGGTAGCCACCTCATCTTTTTTCAAAATTTTCTAAAAAAATCCACTTGAACATGATATTTCTTCAATTAGAATGATTTTTTTCAAAAAACTAAAAATACCCTTTTGTAGATCTTGGAGTCAAGAATCCAAATGTATATATATTTTGATTTGTTTTAATACGTTTTTTTTTAAATAATGTAATTAGGCTATTGTGATAAAAATGAGGTTGATTAGAAATTTAAAAAAAACTAAAAAATATTGAAAAATATATGATGCACTAGAGGAGACAATCCTCTCCAAAAGGGTATAATTTTTCTTTTGAAAATGATAAAAAAAATTAAACAATACTTGACGTCAAATGAAAACTATCAAATTTTTGTACATTTGACTTTAATAACATGTTATTATGAGGAAAATATACATCAAAATTTTTAAATTTTTTCCACGCACTAAATATTGAAGTTATCTATTTGGGAAAAAAATTAAGGGAAAATAAAATTGTTTTCTATTTTTTCTTGACGTCAACTCAACGTCACTTTTTCCTAAAATTTTGAACAATTCAAAATCTGCTCTAAAATCTAAAAAAAATATAAATTTTTTTTTGAATATTTTTGAAAAATTATAAGAATAAACTTCATCAAGAGTTCTACATTTCATTAGTTTACATCATTTTGAAATTTAAAACATAAAGACCACTTTTATGCGGTCGAAATTAAAAAAAATGTTTGTGTTGGCCAATTCCTTTATAAAAGTTTTACACAGGTTTGTACTTTAACCCATATATCCCTCACATTTTAATGTTTTTTGAGTAGATGGGTTGATAGAGTACTCAAGTGCTTGAATTTCTTGCATTATCTATTGAATTATTATTATTAACAACTTAAAATTTGGAAAGGACAACATAAGCATGACATAATATGTTCTACATACCCATTGGTATTTGATGTTGTTCAGGTAGAGGGTTGATAGAATACTCAAACTCCCTAAACTACTTACATCATGCGTTGAATTCCTATCCTTACCTATTTTCCTATGTTTTTTCTTTGACTCTCTCTCACTTAGTTGTTAGACCATTTCTTCCTCCCTTTCTTGTCTCTTTAATTATATTTTAAGTTTCTACTCTTCTCTCCTTTTTTTGTACAATTTGATAGATTTTATTTTCCTCTGTCTACTCTTTTTATTGCTTCTTATTGCTCATTTAGGATTATATAATCATATGTTGCAATGATTTGAGATTACCTTCCTAGTCTAAGTGCACTAACATTCAAGAGAGTGGGCCTCTTTTGAACTCTTTTAATTGGTAGCTTCAGAAATTTCTTCGATGAACCTTGTTTGCATAACACCTATTAGTTTTTTTGTATCAAAAGATTCAAAATTCTTCAAAGAACTTTTACGACATCTAGCTTGCTAGTCTACTGTTTGAATAGCTTCCAAATTTATAGTTTTCTAATTTGTTGTATTTGCATAGTAATGAATCACCCCGATTCTTGGAAGTGGAGGAGGAGAAAACATGAATAATGAAACTTCTTTGTTTTAAAAATTAATTTACATTCCAAAGTTTTTTATCCTTCTTTAGCCTAATTTAGTGGGTTAAATTACATTGGTAAGATCATGTTGTTAGCTAAGCTAATTGAATCTTACATGTTTGGATAACATGAGTGGTTAAATTGTGCTTTCATTCACTAGTTTCATTGGTGTTGATTGTTCTCTTTCTATATGTGTCAAACATTGTTGTACACTTGAGCCTCTTCATAACCAACCAACCTTAAGACGCTGGATATAATTAGAACTTCATTTTCTTCATCAACAATGAATGCCTCACTTGGTTTCATGTCGTTCAAAAGTATGTTTCAATTCATTGGCCAAATTTTAGTCATTTGAAAATCTAATATGATATTTTTAGACATAATGGTAAGTTTAAAATATTTGTTACCAAGTTTAGCCAATTCTATTCTCCTTATTTCAATGTGTGGATGTTTTTCCATGCACTTTGACTTTTCAATTTTGAAGTATGATTTCAATGAAGAAAAAAATTATATCTAAAGGATTAAGCTTATGGTTGATATGTGTAGGCTGAAGTAAGAAGATCAATACCCAAAGATGTTGCCTCTTGGATTGTGCTAAAACCCACATGGCTTCCATGTCCATTAAAATAAGCAAATGTTTATTTGTGGGTGAAATTTCACCACAAACTAATTTTGTAAAATGATGTAACCAATTCAAGAAGAGCTCTTTGGTCATCCGAGCATGTGGTCAGGCTACCATGTAGGCCCTTGGTTCACAAATAGTATTGTAATTTTTTAGTTATCTTTTTTCCTTGAAAAGAGTGAACCTTGGTATGTTGTGCCTTACCACATTAATACAACATCATATTGTTATCCATTTGTTACTTTTTGATAAAATATGTGGCACAATTCTACTACCCAACTTTGTGAGCTCACATCCTATAATCTATGCTTGTTTGAACACTTGTTTCATCATAATTCAATATCTTGGCTATCCCATAGTGATTAGCATTATACAATCTTTCTAGGTTGTCCTAAAAATATACCGTAATGTTTAATTGCAACATCACTAATCTATTACTATCTAGACCCTTAGCAATCCTTACTGTCAACCATGAATGATATTTGTGAAAATCATCCCACCTTGATCTACTTGAAAAAATATTTTTGAAAAGATTTGGATTTGTTTGATAGATGCAAGCTACATACAACTTCAATTGAATAAATCAAGACCACAACCAAGTTGAGGAAAATATATTCACCACTCAACTACTTCCAACTCTTCTTCATTGATAAAGTAGTTGGTATTCCCTTTATTTTTGTAGTTGTTATCCTTGGAAACCAATAAGTCAATTTGCTAGAAGGGATTCCCCGCTTTTTGTAGTTACACTTATTGAGAACATGTTGTCCTCAACATCCTTGATAACACCATCCATTTATTCTTGTGTCCATTTCCTTTTGTTGAAACTTGTATCTGCTCCATAAAGCTAAGAAGAATTGGTGGTAACATCTATATTTTTTGCACTATCATTAATATAATTATAACAAGTGTTATCTTTAGGTGGGTTGACTGAAATGTCACCATCATCCAAGTAAACTACATTCAATTTCACCCCTGGTAAATTGGTCCTTAACCTTTCATATGTTCTTCTAAATTTCCTCTTTCTTGCTACCACAATGTCTAAACAAAATGATATTAATTTATAATTATTTGTGATATCATGTAATGAATATTATACAACATGCTTTGATATATCATCATGATGACAATTTTTTTTTCTATCATCTTTACCATGGATCATGAAACCTAATAAAAAACATCGATGGTAGAAATTTTACCACAATACAAAACATAATGATATCAAATAATAATTGTTAGCACAAGCATGCAATAAATATTCACTATAAATGCTATACATCATACTTTGTGATCCATCATCATGATGACAAGTTATTTTTTCTTGTTCCATTTTGATTGTGGATCATGGATTATGATTGAAAACATTAATGGTAAAAATTCACTGCTTGGTTCAAATTTTAAAATAGAAAATTTATTTATGACTATACAAGTGGTCTTCAGTGGCATACATGAGAATATGTTTTATTGATGGACCAAACAATGAAAAGTACCCTCACAAAAAGTACATGCTCAATTACGAAGTCTTCTACTCTAGTCATATAGAGGTTTTCAAATCATGTTATTTATTAGAAGTAAAAGTTCATGCACACAAGAACTAGTGCTAAAACTTGAATGTGAGTACCTATTTAGACCAATATAATAAAAATAATTTCCTTTTCTTCCTTCCCAAATTTAAGTTGTTGAGGCTTAGGGTTATTCATATTTATGCAGGTTTTTCTATAGTGGTAAATTCATATTTTTCTTTCATAGTTGTTAGTTGGGGCTTTGAGCTAGTAACATTAATATAATTTGTTGGAAGTCAAGGGTTTATAAACATTTTTTCATCTCAATCAAGAAGGTTCTTATACGACAAATTAAATCATGGACAACTAGACTTCCACTCGTGTAGGTGAAGACGATATTTCATCTATAATATAAATTAATTTTTTTCTAGGCTTCAACATGTGTTTTTCTAGGTTTCTAACTTAGCTATTAGAGAAAATCATACTTTCATTCAAACTCACAACATCTCTCTAGATTAATACCTTAGCTATTAGAGACAATCAAATACTTTCATCCGAATTCACAATATCTAAGAGTTTAATACATGTTATGATCAACAAGTTATATTAATGCTGTTTTTTATCACCAAAAAATCACTAAAGTTCACAATGTTTTATCTATCACCAAAAATGGAGTCCACACTTTTTATATATCTCCACTGATGGATAATATTACAAAATATAGGAAAATATAACCCAATATAAGTGATTATCTTAACCTTGCTATGGCCAAAGGTTGAATAGTCTCACCTTCAAGTAACCTGTAGTGGGGATTCCTTTGCCCCACAAGAATTATATAAGTATTGAATACGAAGATGAAAGCTAAATATATAGGATTTGAGTATTATATGAACATAATTTTATTTTCAATTTTAAAACGAGTCATGAAAGAAGAGGACTAGTAAAACAAATATGCACCATGTTAAATTTTAATCCTTCTCTAGACTCCTCATCTTCATCACTAGTGTGCTTAGCTAATAATTGATTTTTAAGTTTCTATCTTTTTTAGACTATACATAGTTAGAATATTATGGTATCTTGTCTCCTTTTACATTTTCATTTTCTAGTGTGGAAAATTTGTTCAAAACAACATAGGTAATGTCTTTGAGGTACTTTATTTTAGAGATTTTGGGTAGATCTAATGACAATTTATTACACCCTTCATGAGTTGAATGCCAAAGAGCACACTTTTGGAATATACAATTTATTACACTTGATTTATGTTGCACATCATTATCCCTGAAGTAGATTAGAGTTGGACGCTTGCTAGTTAAGCATTAGTCATGCAAACCTTATCCGTTCATTTGTAGGTGGAAGTGGAAGTAAAAAGGACATAAATGTGACTGTTCAAACCATCAATTGTTGCCACTAATATAGGTAGCAGTAGGTTTAAAGCACAATCAATCCAATATCTAAAGCATTATTATAGGCATACTATTTGCATTACTTTCTAATACTCCTCAACACTCCCATGGCTCTCTTGATATCAAATACATTAATTAATTTTATTTCTTTGTGCTTTACTAGGGAATGTGTAGTATCTACAAATTGAGCACATGTTTCCTTTTGCTTTATATATTTTTGTTATGTGAGCATCGGTGGTCCTAAATCATTTTTAGGGATGAACAAGCCCTACCCTTGAATGCATTAATACATATGCATGTTATCTAGATTATGGCTCTCCATATTATAGGGCCAATTTTTGAACAATTATCACTCTCTTTATGATATACGTCACTTTATCATTACAACACATTCAACTCTAAATGTTTTATAGGGATATTCTCCAAGACTTATTTTCAAGCCTTCATGATTTTTAACTTCCTCAATAGTTTAAGAAAATGAGATTAGAGGTATTGATAGCATTTTAAGGTTAGTTGGCCACGAAGAGGTTGACACAAAATAATGTTTTATATAAATGACAAGAGAACAATCAACACCAGTATAAATGATTTTTAACTTGAACACAAGTTTAAGATAGAAAGCTAATGTGAATATAACGATTTTCAGGTCTTCATGATTTTTAACATTCAAATAGTCAAAGACATTACCAAACCATCAACACATAAAATATTGTATACACATACATTTGAAGGTATGCAAAAGATTTTTCTTTAAGCCTTTTGCAATAAACGTCATGTAAAGAAAATATAAAATATAGGAAAACAATTTAAAAGATACATTGTAAAAAAAACATAAAATACTTGATTTGATTAAAAAGAGTTTTTTTTTAGAATAGTCTAATATTCTTTGTAGGTCTAATATTCTATATAGTTAAAATATAAATAGTTAATCAAACAATCTAATATTCTTTGTAGTAGAATATAAATGGCTTACTCCTATTGTTAGTTCACTTTATAGTTTTTTCCCTTCCAATTTTTGAATATATGAGATTCGTGGATTTGAAATCTTACAATTTTAATGACTGAGATGCCCGATGGTGTGTATTGATAGAGAGCCACTTTTAAAATTTATTGTATTAATTGTTTGATTTGATTTCTAAATGGAAAACCTCACATCTCCATATTTATTTTGTAGCTACTAAATGTTTGGTGGTTGATGTCTCCAATTTGAGCATTTATTTCACATTATTTGTGAGAGATAAAATGATTTTGAGAAATAATAATTTTTAATTATATCAATTTGGGAGCATATCAATGGTTATGACAATAATAATTTAATTGCTTAAAGATTAGAAGTTATACACTCATATTTATGCCGAGAGGCATTATACAGTGAAAGCAATGAAGGGATATTTTGTGTAAAGTTTTTGAAGTTGTATTGAAAATGATAGCTAGGTGGAAGTCATGTGCTATCACAGTAACCGTTTTCTTTGGTTTCGTTCCATTTAGGGCTTTCTTTATTTGAAAAATTTAAGTCACCGCAAGTTTGAACCTTCCAGAAGGCATAGAGAAGTTTTGCACTTTCTCCTGTTTCTCTCTCTTCCCTATAAAAATCTCTTCCTTTTGCAAATCTCCATCAATTTTCTTAAGAAAAACATTCTGAATTTTCTCCTGCTAAATAGCTTTTCTCTTATTTGGCGACATTTCCAAACATATATATCAATTTTTTGGTTTGGCGATGATTCTGTTGTAGATAGCAAGCAGAATTAATAGAGGAAGGTACGTTTGTTGCCTTTCACTTTATTCTTCTTCCCTTTTTTTGTCACTCTTCTATGGAATATCTACCCTAATCGTTATGGGTCTGTTTTAGCAAACTATATGAATTGTTGAAGAAAATAGAAGTTGAAGATGTTTGTGTCCATAGTTGTATGATTTTTAAAATTGAAGGTGTTTGCTTGAGAAAATTCTGTTGAAGCAAAGGGTTTACATCCTCCCATTTTAGTGGAATTGCAAGCAAATTTTGGTTTACATTCCTATTATTATCTTGGTGGAAGCTTGAAATCCATTAGATGCAAACATCGAGCAATTTTTGGCTTGCATTTTGAAAGAATATACATATTTGTAGACATTATGTTTTAGTTCACTGATGGATTGTACCAAACAAAAGGCGTTCTGAAGTATGAATTTAAAATTGCTCTTCTATTTTTTCTAGCAGGACAAAGAACAGATGAGATTGCCATAATCGAAAATGAATTCGGATGAGGTGCCAAGCCGTGGGGATTTAATGTAGTTTTTCCCTCACAAAGGACAACTTCAAACGATACAATCTTTCCCCAAATTGCAGATTTCAAGTAGTACTTTAATAGTTTTGCTCATTTTCATTTTCCAAAGTTGTGGAAGAACCAAAGAGGAGGTTGACAGTTTTTCATGATGACAAAACCCCATTTTAGCTTTGTAAGCTCTTTGTTTCTCTATAAATTACCAGGCAATCTATAAATTTTTGGGTTTATAATTTTTTTACAATGGCAACGAGTGTTTTGGGTAATGTAGAACCAATTTTGTTTTTTAGTTACAGTTTTTTGGTAGGGGTTTGTGTTGGGATTTTATGTGGCTAGGGTTTTCATTAGGTTTATGTTGTTTTGCAGGCTCTGGTGAAGTAGTTACTGTTTGTAAGTGCCTACAACCATGGCTGCTTTGGCCTCTTTTGTGCATAATATTAGTCGTCACCCAATGTTGGGTTGTATTCTGAAAATGATTGTCGTTCAAAATCTTATAATGGTGATAGAGGCCTTGCTTCTCTTGTCTGTATGAGTCATTTTAAATGAAAAGCTGAACATTCTTGAAAGACAGATGGAGGCCCTTGAAGCCCATATGACCACAGTCATGAGTACTTCTAATTAGTTTTAGCACTTGTGGATTGGTCCTCGTGAATTGTTAAGAGGACCTTTTTTGGGATATACAAATCTACTGAGGTTTTTGAAGATTGGATGGTTGTGATTATGAATTAAGTATACATGATTGAATAGAGGAATCGACCCGATAGATCAATGGAGCTTGGAGCTCTTGGTTTATATTATACATCTCTACTATTGTTTTGATCACCTGTTGTATATTTGGAGCTCTTTTTCCCTTTTACACCATAGAGTAACACCATGTTCTCACTTTCTCCTTCTTTCTCCAGACCAAAATCTCAATAGATTTATTAGTAAATTGTTTGAACATGAGATGTATTTTGTATTATGGTTTCAATCATGTTGAGGCAATTGGATCTTAGAAATCTTATAATTGTCATTAGCCTTTGATATTATAGAGCTTTAGGACACTTTCATATTGCCAAATTGAAGTGAATAAGTCTCAAATGAAAATAATTTGTGATTCTTGGAGCCAAGATAATTACAGGCTTATTAGAGTATGCTTTAAGAGAAGAAGATTCACTAGCCCTTTGTATTTGGTTGGGTATTTATTTATTTATCATATTGTAGTTTCAAGAAAAATATAGGGGATTATAGGCTACCTCTTATATCTGCTAGGCAAGCTTAAATTATTGCTCACTTCTGCTCAACCTTTAATAGGGGATACGATGTTGATTTATTATGATGCTGATGAAGTCCAATAATAACATGAGACAAAAATAAAATAAAATAATTTACATTAAATATTAACTTGAAATAATCCATATTTGATATTAGATCTTACCTAAAAATCAAGTGAGAATCTTCTTATAATGGTGAAATTAGCATTTGCATACCAATTACCTCATAGGCATTATACATGTTGTTATTACTTACATAAAAACTATTACTATATTTCTCAAAGTTAATATAAAAGTAACAAATTAAAATAAAGTAAACAATATAAATAAAATAAAATAAATAGTTCTAAAGTAAAATAAAATAACTCTTATCATTATGTTTTGATTCAACTTTATTGAATACTAATTTTCAATCTACTCTCTTCTCATAAGCAGTATAAGAGATTGTTGTTTTACATTTCAACTTCGATATTGCTCATTTGTGTCAGGGTTCATGATATAGGTTCATTTTATTTTTGAATTTTAGAATAGATGTAATATATGTGTTAAATAAAGCAGAGGGGGATTGCCATATAACTCTTGGACAATATTTGTACATAATGTTGCATAAGCAAATAGGTTTGAAATCCTCAATTTTCTAGAATTAGTCTTTTTGAGAATGAGTGCTATGAAAGTAGCAATGAGTGCCTTTAAGACAAAACATGATCCCTTCAATCCTTGAATCACTTCACAGAGCTCCTCATCCATTACGTTCCAAATTTTTTGGAAAGAGAATGTGCAAAAACCATTTGGGCCTGGGACTTTGGCACCTTCAATTCTAAAAATAGATGTCTTAACTTCTTCCATGACAACATCATTAGCTACATTCTTCCTTAATGACATTTTTAGCTACTTTATTAGAATTTAGAATCATCATCCAAGGTCGGGATATGATCCAAGAAGAGATCCTGCTTTTCTTCTCTTTTTTGTCTTCATTTTCCTCCACGAGCATGTTTTCCCAAGTGGAAACCAAGGAAGCCTTGATGGTGTCAGGATCATCAAAAGTTTATCCATAAGCATCTTCAATCTTCATATTACGATTCTTTGCCTTCTCATTTTGCATGTTAAATGAAAAAACTTGGTTTTACACCTTATTTAAGTCATTTAATCATTGATTTTTGTCTTCAATAGATTTATTCAAAACTATAGACACCATCTTATTGAACTATGAGATTCCTCTCCTCTTCTATTAGGATGTAAGAAAAATCATTTGAGAGGTCTTTTTAGATCTTAGCCATTCTAATTTCAAGGAGATCCTTTCTTTGAAAAGGTTTCTAAAGACTTGGATATTTTACTCTTTCAGTTTGAGTTTTATGAATTTTAACTTTCTATTGAATATGCACATCTTAGTGCAATGATCAACTGTTTGGGTAAGCCAGGAGTCAGTGACAACCATTTCGAAGTTTGAGTTTTCCATCCACACTTTTTCAAACTTCAAAGACACTCTTCTAGGGAATTTGTCCTTGTCTATGAGCCAATAATCCGAACCAACTTCAAATAGGGTTACGATTAGGGTTCAAATAGCTTTATGGTTAGGGTTAAGCTTCAATTTGGGTTAGGGTTCAATTGATTAAAAATAGGCGTCTTGGGAAGGATATCTCTCGACGTACTTTACATATATTTTTAAAATACAGGTATGCTAGTTTATATAAAATAACAAGCATGCCTTGATGTTGATAGCTTTGTCTATGTGTTTGGACAAATTATTTGGAAGATTGTACAAACTTTAACATAGTATTTATTATAATTTTGTTGCATTTTTAAATTTAAACTTTATTTGCAATCAATTGTATTGTATTATGTTATATATGGATTATGCAATCAACCATTAACATTGATTCATTTGGGCAGTGGATACATCTAGGTGTACCAATACTATATATAAAATATATCTAAAAGAATTAGTTAAATGGTAGTTATTAACACAAAAACAAATATTTATTGATATTTTTATGTTCAAACAATAATGTGAATATGTTCTATTAATGGATCAAACTATGACAGGTAATCTCACAACTATTGGTAGAGGCTTAACTATTGGGTCTTCTCCCCTACTTTGTGTTTCTAAAAAAATTGTGTGAATTTACCTTGAGTGTGGCCTATAATGGCAAGTTTGTCAAAAATTGGTAGTATGATCTTCACTCGGATGGGGAAATGTAAATGAGACTTCCCTTCAGCTAGTCTACAGTGGTTGCTATGTCCACATCTCTTGCATGCAATCTGATCTTGTGAGGTCATACCTACTTAGTTTTTGCCAATAGATCAATAATGTTTATTACTTGTTTTGGACTATGTAAAAGTTCTAATAAAAGATTAGAGTTTTAGCTAATAGAAATGTCAATAAATACTATTAATTAAATTTTTAAATAATTTTGATTAAAAAGTTTGCATCTTAACTTTATAAAAGAAAATATTTATTTTGCATAAGATTTTTTTTTTAATTTACTCGCAAATACAACTAATAATAATTGATTAAAATTCATGGATACAATAGTAATTACAAAAAAAAAAATAGCAATAACACCAAATTACTAAAACAAATAATAGAACAACTAAACCCTAAAATTTATTTATCGAAGGGATTTAAAAAACTAGAAATGAATAAATTTGACAGAAAATTTTTAAGGGAAGTGAAGAAAAGTTTCAACCAGTCTCCCATTTTCTTACACAATATTCTGATTTCCGTACAATCTATATATATATTTTTCCTGAGAATACCTTCCACTCCACAAAAATACTAACTCTATAGAACCCCTTCATAAACCCGCTGCTTGGGACCTACTTAATAGCCTAATACTATTCCCCGTCTTTAATTTACCTTGCCAACAGCTTTGCCAAACGTAAAAAAGAAGAGCGTTTTCGAATCGAAAGAACGATGTCGGTAAAAAGATTTGCACGTTGCTCGTTAGGGCAAAGCAAGCCAAAACTGTCGCATCCTCTCTTCTTCTTCCTCACCGCCAAATTATTATTTCAAAATTGGTAGCTTTACTCAATAACAATCCCATTAGAGAGAAGAAGAATTCCATGTATCCCTTCACTCATTTCCGTTGGCTGGTGAAAGCCTTTTTTAGCCGGACAGCTTCTACGCTGAGGAGGAGGAAGATCAGAAGAGTCAAGATCAATGCGGACAAAGCCAATGAGAGTTCTGAACAAATTCTCACAAGAAAGAGGAAAAAATATGAGAAGAGGAGGAGAAGATTCAGAGGAGGCAATGTGGATAGTCACATACATCCACAACAAAACCTCATTCATGCACCGATCAAAGATTACAAAGGTAAAAATTGTCTGCCTCCGGTAAGAAAATTGCATTGTTTCAATATAATTTATTCATTCACTCATTTCTATTGAAGAAGTGCATTGGGAAGCAATGTCTGGACCCATGTAAACCATACAGTTCACATTGAAATCTGCCAGCAGCAAACAATTCGAGCGATGTGGAACATCTTAAATAAAAAATGTTTTGTCATTAGCCAAATGAGTATTTTGGAACATCCTAGTTCAACAATGTCTTTGTTCTTTTGCTAGAATTAGCCAGGGTCAAGGGACCCTAACCCCAAGGAGAAAGTTGGCGGGCTGCCAACACCTAGATGCTATTATAGTCACTGTACTGATTCAATTTAGAAAGATATTGAAAAAATTAATCATCGTAGCATTTCATTCAATGCCAAATCGCTAGCCACATCTGATAGTCAACAGTTGCTAAACCCGATATCAATTCAGAGTCTCAGATTGTATTGTCATCCAACAAAGCTTTCAACTACTTATAAATCAGCAAGATCCCTTGTCTGTATTATACTACTACAATTGTCCATTCCCAAGCCAGCTACATCTCTTTCTCTTTCTCTCTCTATTATAATTTATCCTGAAAGGACTTTCAAGTCGTTATACTGCTTACAATCTAAATGCAGTTATAAGGCCCCATGACTGCCTATTTTCAACTGCCATTAGTCTTGGTCCTCTTCAAATATTAAAAGCTAAAACCAAAAGGATTGAAAGCAAATCGAGCCAGGCGGATTAATAAAATAAAGGTGATTAGCAATTGCACTTTCAACCGATGAAAATCATACTTTCCCTCAGATCGGTAGTAGGGGAGGTGGGGCTATTCAAAATCCAAGACACAACTCAAAGTGATCCTCTTTCCTATTATTCAGAATCAGTGACAGAGAACAGCTGAGACCATTTAGATCTCCGCTTCATTTTTCTTCATAGCTTCTATATGGCACTCTTGAATTCTCTTGGAAGAAATAAAATCAAAACTAGAAAGTAAATTTGGCTACAACGTTTCATAAAAGGACTCAGATAAATCCTTATTCTTCAGAAGAATATATGCATCATTCTTATGCATTGTGTATGCAAAATTCAATCTTCTCCTCCTTTTTTTCTATAAGGCTCTCTCGTCATTTGCATTTACACAAATGAGTACAGGCAGCTATTGAAGAATGTAGAGCAAGAGTTGAATTTCCATCTTCTAAATCTCTAATGCCTTGCTCACTAGTAAGTCGGGAGTCTCAATAATACAAAACCATATTGAAAGTACAGGCAACTGTTGAAGGAATGTAGAGCAAGAACTGAATTTCCATCTTCTAAATCTCTAATGCCTTGCTCACTGGTAAATCAGGAGTCTCAATAATACAAAACCATATTGAAAGTTCACAAAACATAGGAGGGAGGGGAGAAAAGTGTAATCTCTTATTTCAAGTTTCAATCCTAAATCTTTTTCTCCCATCCCATACAATAGATAGAAATGAGAGATAACAAAAATATTGCCACCTCAATCTCACTTCTCCCTATTTCTATTCCATTTAGCCTCATAGAGATGAAAATCAACTCTAGGATGTATATTGTACACCATTTGTAAATGAAGATTGTGTACACAAATCATTTCATGTCTTTATATAGATTAAATTAAATTTTATAATATCAGTATCATTGTAAAAGCCTAGCTGTCCCTCTGAGGTCCCTGCTACACTAGAAGTCAAAGAAGTATGATTGTTTCTACTGACTGGCCCTACTACATAGCTGAGTGCTCTTTAGTTCAAGTCTATATAAAATTGCTGCAACGTGGGGACAACAGTCCAAAATGGCCTCAGTACCGTGCTGCAATGCAGTTATTGTAGGCTGTGTTGCAGCACCTGTTGCCCTGCATTACACAATGTAATGTGCCTACATGTATTGTATATGCACATTGTGGCTTGTGAAAATGAGCAATGGTACCTTTCTGTCACATTTCTTGCAACTAAGATTTCAAGAACTAAAATAAGAAATAAAATGGAAAAATAAATGGAAAAATTAAAAAATGCTCAACCATCCTACAATCTGTATAACTTAGCAGATATATGTAAAAAGTAAAAGGTAAAAGCTTTTTGTTAGTCCAGGTCCAAGCTAGGCACCAATTTGACTTAGTTATTTTTTTCCCCTGTACCTCATTAATTCTTCAATGTTTAATCCCTGGGTTTCAGCCTCATGAATGCGCTTAGAAGAAAACCAGACCTTGCCAATCCACCTAGACTTTGAATATCTTTGTGAAGGCCCATTTATGTGATGCACACATACATCTACACACTCAATACTTAGATTGATAATTAGACATCGGTGAATATATTTGTACATACACATTGGATAGAAGTTTGGCATGTTTGTGGTTGAGCTTGCATGCATGTATGCACATAAATATATTTATGTGTGCATGCATTTTGCTTATGGGTTGGATTCAGCTAGGCTTACAAAATTGACATACGTCTTAAATTAAAAATTATCTTTGTTGCAACTAGAATTTGAGTATTGAAAACTTGGACAACTATGGTTCAGAAACAACATAAACTTGGATATGCTACTGTATTACAAGAGACAGGGAAATGCCAGAAAATATTAAGAAGTAATGTTAAAATGTAGTAAACAACATTCCAATATTCATCAGAAAAAATTTAAAACGTCAATGTATTAGTCAGTGCCCACCAAAATCTAACTGTGCAAAAATCCTTTCATATGTTTTGATGAACAAGAAACATTTTGGGTTTATCTGGAAATATTCTGTGTCTGAGATAAAGACTTTGGAAGTTGCCGATACCAAAACCATTTTGGAAAGGTGGGAACAAGTTCCCAAACCTCTCCGAAATGATATATGCAATTCACTCCTAAATGTCATTCTCTATCTTTCTATTCTTTGGTAGTGGAATGTACCATATGCATTTCAAGATGCAATCACTAGTTCCATTCTTTTGGTCTAACAACGTTTACACAGATCTTTATAGATGTTTGTGGTTGTCCATGGTTATGTTCTCAATCCTATAACAAGATAGTCACATTGCATCCATTTGAGACTTGGGTTAATGGAGTCATCCTTTTACACCAGACTATAATTTAGTTTTTTAGTTTGCTGTAATGAGGTTGAAAGAGTTTTTGAAAATTTCTTATTTTGTCATTATCAAGATTCTATATAAAGCAATAACTCTTTGAGAGAATATCATAAGTGTTGTGTTCTTCCATGTCCTACTAGTTAAAAGAAATGCATCGTCAGATTTATCAATTGTTGATGTTATTAGCAGCGTCGGGCTGCTTCTTCCAGATTTGCGATTGGAGTCAATTCAAATGTAGCCTATCGGCTATTTGAATTGTATTTATTCTTTATATTGGCCGACTTGAGACATTTGAAGAGACACGTCTTTCATTAAATGTTATTTAATATTTGTTTATTTGGGAAGTCGTCACACTTCATCAAGGCCGACATCTCTTCATGATGGAGCGTGATTTCAAGAGGCACGTCTTTCTAAGAGGAGGCCGACATGACCACTTGAAGCGATGCGTTACTCTTCCTCTTGTATATATACACATTCACTCGTTGCCTTGTATCATTCATATATTCAGTTCAATATTATTCTTTGGAGTGAAGTGCGAATCATCTAGAGGAGAAAGCGATTTCGGTAGAAGAGTATTTTGTTAGTGGCTGAGATCCATCAGTGAATTACATCATTGTGTTGCTGTGTCTGCATCAGTTTGTGGTGCCTCTTATTGGCCTTCATATCGGCCTTTGTAAAGGACACATTTGTGTTTACATTTCAATATATAAGTGATATATTATTGCTGGGTTTTTCTCCCTCAAGAGGGGTTTTCCCAGGGTATCTGCTGTGTTATTGTGTTCAATTTGAATTAATTTTCTGTGCGATACATCTGATCATAAAATTAACATCAATTGCAAGGTGCATGGGTCCATAGGGGGAAATATTAGAAGATCCATTTCAATGGAAATAAAAGCTTCGAATTTGGTTGAGACATAGGAGTGAACTATGTTACCAGATCTGCTTGCAGACCAACCAGATTTGGGCTTGGTTCGAACTGGATCCATGGTCCATTCTGCTTGTGGATTCGGATAGGATCTGGCTTTTTGAAGTTGGGTTCATCTAGGATGGACCTAGGATGAATCTAGGGGAACACAGGCAAACTTGTCTGTCTTTGTGCCATTTTTAATTTTTTTTTTTGCTTTGACTTTGACTTGGGCACAAACGGATTTTAAACCCAAAAAAGTCACTTCTAAAACATATCAAACACCAAAAGAAGTTCATTTTAGTTCATTTCTATTTCAAAATTCAAATATCATTTCAAGAGGTTAAACATTCATTTTTGCTTGTTGAATCAACAAAGGGAGTTGCAGATTGGTCTTTGAAGGTTCTACAATGATTACATTGTCGTTCCTACATATTTACAAGTGTCTGTTGGTTGCGAGAAGATCATAGGAGTTTTTTTTTTTTTGCAAAGAGGTAAGTTTTTTTCATTTTTTTCCTCCATTTTTGTTTTACAAACATGAAACAAACTCTTTGCGTTATTTTTCTAAGTTTTTTTCATTCTTCTATGAATATATCAAAAGAGCTTGGTTTTATATATCTATATTTTGTTTTGTTTTGAATGTGTTGTTTATAAAATTTCTTGTGTTGAAGTTGGGAAAAATCAACTCCACAAATCCCAAGGATCACCTACAATCAAACACTTGTCACAAAAAGAGAGAATAGCAAAGCTATGGAGGCCAAGAGCTATTGATCTAAAAAGGCATGAATCATTGATTAATGTGCATCTTCTAATGATTATACAAAAGAGACTCCTTATAAAAGGATAATTAACTTGGAAACACTAGGTGAGGATAAAACAAGATCATGACATTTGTCGTCATCCTATGACATGAGACATAAAGAAAACATGACCTAAGTAAGCTTGAGTAATTAGACGAAAAAGAACCTAATAATTAAATAAATAATTAATTAGGAAATACCTTTTACTCTAACAACTCCCCTTAAGTGAAACTTAGGGAGAAGCTCAAACCTCTAAAGATGAATGCATGATGGGTCCCAACAAACAAGGCCTGGTGAGGTACCCATGTACAAACAAAAGATCTCTCAAAATCAGGGAAAAAGGAAAAAAACCCTGTGGGAGAAAACTCCTCTCCAAAAGAGAGAAATACAAGTGAAGGACTTAAGAAGCCTCCAAACAAGAGTGAAGGACGAAGAAGCCTCCAACCAAGAAATGTCCCAAAAGATAGGAACAAAGGATGAACATGAAGAACACCACCGAAGCATGAAGAAGTTGCAACTTTTGTCGAAGAGTGATTGCTATAGTGTTGAAAGAGGAACCTCTGCCGAAACAGATGATGATTAGGATCAAGAAGACAAGAACAAAGGCAAACATCTAGAACTCGAAAATATAGATGGCACAGGTACCAAAAGTCTGAAGAACCAATCATGTGAAAATGGAAGGTCACCTCCAAAAAGAGGAATGCAAGAGTGTCCATATGGTAAATGCTCCATCTCACCGAAATGCAGCCACTGCATTTGCCTAGTACATAGGAACAAATACTGTATATGTAGCTCACTCTAACATGAACCCAAGGAAGCATTATTAGAGTGCGATGGCAAACAAAGGAAAAACATCAACCCCCAATGGCACTTTATATCATAGTGCGAGTACAATAAAGCACAAAATGATGTGAAAGATCCCAATAATCATGTGAAATACAGAGGCACTTTATTTCAATGCATTTACATAACAAGAAGTGCATACAATGGAAGCCCATAATGTCCAAAAAAAGGACTACATGCTGAAAAAACAATTTTTTGATAGAAAAAAGAGGAAATTGGTAGCACCATGACGAAGTACACGAAAAAACATGCACTTTTAAAAAAAGGCACTAAAATAGGAGTCCAGATGCAAAAGATATGGCTTGTCGAAGTCTCCAAAACGAGGACTAAACAACATCATTGAGAAAACTGAATTCTAGAAAAACCAGAAGTCCAAGTTGGAAACCAACTGCACCACTGCGAAGAGCATGATATTCTACCCCATTTCAAAAAAAATTGCACTGGAAAATGTTGATTTTTAGGATCAGATTTAAATTAAGCAGAAACACAAAAATACAACAGCACATGAACAATAGAACACAACATATATCTTAGGAAAACCCTCCTTCTCGAGGGAGAAAAACCCAGCCACAAATATATCACATTAATATTGAATGAAAGAGTAGAAGTCTGCTTTACAACATGGCCAAACACTAGGTCAATCTGATGCAATGATAATAGCACCTCTCTAGATGCAAACATACAAGCAACAATGAATATTGATCTCCTTGAAGTAAATATCGATCTGCTGAATAAATGTGAACACCTGCTTGAAATACAAACTTGTCTTTATGATGAATTATTGAATACCCAATGAATGTGTGATACTTTGCATTTATACATTTCAATATGTCTTTTCATGAAGGGTCGACTTCTTTCACCAAGTGAGATGACTTCTCAAAACAAGTTGGCCTCAAAAATATAATTTATTACTTCTCTAGTGTCGGCCTCATTAGATTCTTTTATATATTTCAAATTCTGTAGGAGAAAGAAATCCCCCGCTGCTACTTACATCAACACTTCCTCTTAGCTAGGGAGATATCTTTCTAGATATCCATGTCATGGAGTCTCTCAACATGACGCCCACAATGGCTACATCCATTTGTGGAAAGCTCAAAGGTTCATCACGGAGTCTCTTAATGTGATGTCGTCATCGAGTCTCTCAACATGACATCCACCATGGCTACTCCTAGAGGGTGGAAAGAACCACATCTCCGTCTTAGAGATGGGCAAGGGCTTTCACCTCAAATTTCTCCATCTCAGAGAAAAATGCATTAACAAGGGCTTACACCTCAAATTTCTCCGTCTCAGAGAAAAATGCATTAACAAGGGCTTACACCTCAAATTTGTCCGTCTCAGAGAAAAATGCATTAACAAGGGCTTACACCTCAAATTTCTCCGTCTCAGAGAAAAATGCATTAACAAGGGCTTACACCTCAAATTTGTCCATCTCAGAGAAAAATGCATTAACAACAGATCTTCATGATGATGTGACTCCCTCTGAAGCTCCAAGTACTTGCATCAATCTTCTGACCTCCTCGTCCAAGGTTGCTTCTGATGAATTGTCAGACTCCCTCTGAATGTTAATTCCTCCTCTTCGAAGAAATGTCTCCAGTTAAGTTTATCTCTTCGGCCTGCATGAATTCCTCACAGGATGCATCAAGTTCTTCCTCCCTTGAATGCAATCTCTTATGCTTCTCGGTCCGTCCTAAAAGCATTTTAGAGAGTTTAATAATAGTTCATAGAACTAAACTATCCCGAAGAGAAATATCCAAATCAATGCTAGAACCATACATGATTCATTATTTCAATGTTAGTGCATGAATTAACTACATAAGAAATTCATGAACATTATTCAAGGGTACAAACAAAAAATACTTATCTCTTTATTGATTTTGTTGCAGCCATTTTACTCTTCCTGTCAACCATCATCTTCGCCCAATGATGTACCTTGTAATTGCATGAAGCTAACACCTACAACTCCAGAACATTTCAACAAACTCCCGTGACTATTTGAATATAGAGGCCTCCTCCAGACGTCTTCAGACTCAGCACATCAAATGTCATTCGGCCATCACAAAATACGTGATGTCTCCCGCACCAATGACTTCCAAACACCAATGCTTTGGCGTAAACAGTAGAAAAGATAAACTCCACTGGAATGGAGCGTAGAATCTCAACACACCCTATAGACTCCAAAGTATAGCCTTCACCCAGCATATTATTTTGAATGGATGGCTGAAAAACTTTATTGAATATATGATAGGTGGAATTTCAAAGAGACAATGAACTCTAGGCAACTCCCGATATGATCTGAAAATGCCTCTTTACTTTCTTTATTTTCTGTTCACTGTCGGCATTTAGACAACATATAGAATGATCCGTCTATTTCAACAAGAAACTCAGGAATATTCCCGCAAGTGAGATAGATGCTTCAGAATGCCAAACAGACCGCTGCCTTGATATAATCACGCCTTCATAGAATTCCAACACGCCTCTTCTCAAATAAAGCAACAACAATATAAGATTCATGCCGCATGTGTATATGCTCGCCCAATCTTCCCGAAGGGCAATTAACAACTTCTTTGTTAATCCCGTTTCTTCCTGACACAATATTGTGAAATCTCCAAATTGCATGAATTGGTATCAAATGACATGCCCGATACTGGAACTCTTCTGAATCTTGATGGGTATCTCCTTTACAATGTTTGCAAGCACATCAATTACCTTGACTAAACACGAACAAGGGATGCCGTTGTAGTCTCTGAGTCTATTGGCCTGAAATGTGCGTATCTTCAATCTAAGTCTTCAATGTCTACAATGAAGCCTCTGCACTATGCTAACTTCATAACTCTCATTGTAATCAGGAGCCTGATAGTCTCTATCGTTTCTAGACTCTTCCCAATAAACATTTAGAGTAATAAATACTAGCGACTATATTCTACGATCTCCTTTAAATGCCAATACACTAACACAAATCCTCATATGCTCCAGTGCTGGTGAGTCGGATCTTTATTTTGATAAAATGTTCCCGTAATGAATCCACCAGTGTGATGTGTGTTGATTTTAGAACGCCATCCTACTTGGTGCGACAGTGATTGCTCTACACGATCCATGTTTTCCCTCTCTTAACAATTTCTGATCAGATCTTTTCTTAGACCCGGTCTAATACCATGTTGATTTTTAGGATCAGATTTAAATTAAGCAGAAACACAGGAATACAACACATGAACAATAGAACACAACATATATCCTGGGAAAACCCTCCTTCTTGAGGGAGAAAATCCTAGCCACAAATATATCACATATATATTGAATGAAAGATCAGAAGTCTGCTTTACAACATGGCCAAACACTAGGCCAATTTGATGCAATGATAATAGCACCTCTCTAGATGCAAACACACAAGCAACAATGAATATTGATCTCCTTGAAGTAAATATCGATCTGCTGAATAAATGTGAACACCTGCTTGAAGTATACAAACTTGTCTTTATGATGAATTATTGAATACCCAATGAATGTGTGATACTTTGCACTTATACATTTCAATGTCTTTCATGAAGGGTTGGCTTCTTTCACCAAGTGAGATGACTTCT
>VDFB02058242.1:95505426-95736819 GCA_007258455.2 Sequoia sempervirens | reverse complement strand
AAGTTGGGTTCATCTAGGATGGACCTAGGATGAATTTAGGGAAACTCAGGCAAACTTGTCTGTCTTTGTGTCATTTTCAATTTTTTTTTTTGCTTTGACTTTGACTTGGGCACAAACGGATTTTAAACCCAAAATAGTCACTTCTAAAACATATCAAACACCAAAAGAAGTTCATTTTAGTTCATTTCTATTGCAAAATTCAAATATCATTCCAAGAGGTTAAACATTCATTTTTGCTTGTTGAATCAACAAAGGGAGTTGCAGATTGGTCTTTGAAGGTTCTACAATGATTGCATTGTCGTTCCTACATATTTACAAGTGTTCGTTGGTTACGAAGAAGATCATAGGAGTTTTTTTTTTTGCAAAGAGGTAAGTTTTTTTTATTTTTTTCCTCCATTTTTGTTTTACAAACATGAAACAAACTCTTTGTGTTATTTTTCTAAGTTTCTTTCATTCTTCTATGAATATATCAAAAGAGCTTGGTTTTATATATCTATATTCTGTTTTGTTTTGAATGTGTTGTTTATAAAATTTCTTGTGTTGAAGTTGGGAAAAATCAACTCCACAACTCCCAAGGATCACCTGCAATCAAACACTTGTCACAAAAAGAGAGAATAGCAGAGCTATGGAGGCCAAGAGCTATTGATCTAAAAAAGCATGAATCATTGATTAATGTGCATCTTCTAATGATTATACAAAAGAGAATCCTTATAAAAGGATAATTAACCTGGAAACACTAGGTGAGGATAAAACAAGATCGTGACATGCGTCGTCATCCTATGACATGAGACATAAAGAAAACATGACCTAAGTAAGCTTGAGTAATTAGAGGAAAAGGAACGTAATAATTAATTAGGAAATACCTTTTACTCTAATAGCTCCCCTTAAGTGAAACTTAGGGAGAAGCTCAAACCTCTAAAGATGAATGCATGATGGGTCCCAACAAACAAGGCTTGGTGAGGTACCCATGTACAAACAAAAGATCTCTCAAAATCGGGGAAAAAAAAAAACCCTGTGGGAGAAAACTCCTCTCCAAAAGAGAGAAATACAAGTGAAGGACCGGAAAAGCCTCCAAATAAGAGTGAAGGACGAAGAAGCCTCCAACCAAGAAATGTTTCAAAAGATAGGAACAAAGGATGAACATGAAGAACACCACCGAAGCATGAAGAAGTTGCAACTTTTGTCGAAGAGTGATTGCTATAGTGCTGAAAGAGGAACCTCTGCTGAAACGGATGATGATTAGGATCAAGAAGACAAGAACAAAGGCAAACATCTAGAACTCGAAGATACAGATGGCACAGGTACCAAAAGTCTTAAGAACCAATCATGTGAAAATGGAAGGTCGCCTCCAAAAAGAGGAATGCAAGAGTGTCCATATGGTAAATGCTCCATCTCACCGAAATGCAGCCACTGCATCTGCCTAGTACATAGGAACAAATACTGTATATGTAGCTCACTCTAACATGAACCCAAGGAAGCATTATCAGAGTGCGATGGCAAACAAAGGCAAACCATCAACCCCCCATGGCACTTTATATCATAGTGCAAGTACAATAAAGCACAAAATGATGTGAAAGATCCCAATAATCATGTGAAATACAGAGGCACTTTATTTCAATGCGTTTACATAACAAGAAGTGCATACAATGGAAGCCCATAATGTCCAAAAAAAGGACTACATGCTGAAAAAACAATTCTTTGATAGAAAAAAGAGGAAATTGGTAGCACCATGACGAAGTACACAAAAAAACATGCACTTTTAAAAAAAGGCACTCAAAAAGGAGTCCAGATGCAAAAGATATGGCTTGTCGAAGTCTCCAAAACAAGGACTGAACAACAACATCATTGAGAAAACTGAATTCTAGTAAAAACCAGAAGTCCAAATTGGAAACCAACTGCACCACTGAGAAGAGCATGATATTCTACCCCATTTCAAAAAAAATTGCACTAGAAAATGTTGATTTTTAGGATCAGATTTAAATTAAGTAGAAACACAGAAATACAATAGCACATGAACAATAGAACACAACATATATCCTGGGAAAACCCTCCTTCTTGAGGGAGAAAAACCTAGCCACAAATATATCACATTAATATTGAATGAAAGAGCAGAAGTCTGCTTTACAACATGGCCAAACACTAGGCAAATCTGATGCAATGATAATAGCACCTCTCTAGATGCAAACATACAAGCAACAATGAATATTGATCTCCTTGAAGTAAATATCGATTTGCTGAATAAATGTGAACACCTGCTTGAAGTATACGAACTTGTCTTTATGATGAATTATTGAATACCCAATGAATGTGTGATGCTTTGCATTTATACATTTCAATATGTCTTTTCATGAAGGGTCGACTTCTTTCACCAAGTGAGATGACTTCTCAAAACAAGTCGGCCTCAAAAATATAATTTATTACTTCTCTAGTGTCGGCCTCATTAGATTCTTTTATATATTTCAAATTCTGTAGGAGAAAGAAATCTCCCGCCGCTACTTACATCAACACTTCCTCTTAGCTAGAGAGATATCTTTCCAAATATCCACGTCATGGAGTCTCTCAACATGACGCCCGCAATGGCTACACCCATTTGTGGAAAGCTCAAAGGTTCATCACGGAGTCTCTTAATGTGATGTCGTCATGGAGTCTCTCAACATGACATCCACCATGGCTACACCTAGAGGGTGGAAAGAACCACATCTCCGTCTCAGAGATGGGTAAGGGCTTTCACCTCAAATTTCTCCATCTCAGAGAAAAATGCATTAACAAGGGCTTACACCTCAAATTTCTCCGTCTTAGAGAAAAATGCATTAACAAGGGCTTACACCTCAAATTTCTCCGTCTTAGAGAAAAATGCATTAACAAGGGCTTACACCTCAAATTTCTCCGTCTCAGAGAAAAATGCATTAACAACAGATCTTCATGATGATGTGACTCCCTCTGAATCTCCAAGTACTTGCATCAACCTCCTGACCTCCTCGTCCAAGGTTGCTTCTGATGAATTGTCAGACTCCCTCTGAATATTAATTCCTCCTCTTCAAAGAAATGTCTCCAGTTAAGTTTATCTCTTCAGCCTGCGTGAATTCCTCACATGATGCATCAAGTTCTTCCTCCCTTGAATGCAATCTCTTATGCTTCTCGGTCCGTCCTGAAAGCATTTTAGAGAGTTTAATAATAGTTCATAGAACTAAACTATCCCGAAGAGAAATATCCAAATCAATGCTAGAAGCATACATGATTCATTATTTCAATGTTAGTGCATGAATTAACTACATAAGAAATTCATGAACATTATTCAAGGGTACAAACAAAAAATACTTATCTCTTTATTGATTCTGTTGCAGCCATTTTACTCTTCCTGTCAACCATCATCTTCGCGTGATGATGTACCTTGTATTTGCATGAAGCAAACACCTACAGCTCCAGAACATTTCAACAAACTCCCGTGACTATTTGAATATAGAGGCCTCCTCCAGACGTCTTCAAACTTAGCACATCAAATATCATTCGGCCAACACAGAATACGTGATGTCTCTCGCACCAGTGACTTCCATACACCAATGCTTTGGTGTAAACAGTAGAAAAGATAAACTCCATTGGAATGGAGCGCATAATCTCAACACACCCTATAGACTCCAAAGTATAGCCTTCACCCAGCGTATTATTTTGAATGGATGGCTGAAAAACTTTATTGAATATATGATAGGTGGAATTTCAAAGAGACAATGAACTCTAGGCAACTCCCGATATGATCTGAAAACACCTCTTTACTTTCTTTATTTTCTGTTCACTGTCTGCTTTCAGACAACATATAGAATGATTCATCAATTTCAACAAGAAACTCAGGAATATTCCCGCAAGTGAGATAGATGCTTCAGAATGCCAAATAGACTGCTGCCTTGATATAATCACGCCTTCATAGACTTCCAACACGCCTCTTCTCAAATAAAGCAATAACGATATAAGATTCATGCCGCATGTGTATATGCTCGCCCAATCTTCTCGGAAGGCAATTAACAACTTCTTTGTTAATCCCGTTTCTTCCTGACACAATATTGCGAAATTTCCAAATTGCATGAATTGGTATCAAATGACATGCCCGATACTGGAACTCTTCTGAATCTTGATGGGTATCTCCTTTACAATGTTTGCAAGCACATCAATTACATCGACTAAACATGAACAAGGGATGCCGTTGTAGTCTCTTAGTGTATTGGCCTGAAATGTGTGTATCTTCAATCTAAGTCTTCAATGTCTACAATGAAGCCTCTGCACTATGCTGACTTCATAACTCTCATTGTAATCGGGAGCCCGATAGTCTCTACCGTTTCCAGACTCTTCCCAATAAACATTTAGAGTAATAAATACTAGCGACTATATTCTACGATCTCCTTTAAATGCCGATACATTCACACAAATCCTCATATGCTCCGGTGCTGGTGAGTCGGATCTTTATTGATAAAATGTTCTCGTAATGAATCCAACTGTGTGATGTGTGTTGATTTCAAAACGCCATCCTACTTGGTGCGACAGTGATTGCTCTATACGATCCATTGTTTCCCTCTCTTAACAATTTTTGATTAGATCTTTTCTTAGACCCACTCTGATACCATGTTGATTTTTAGGATCAGATTTAAATTAAGCAGAAACATAGAAATACAACAACACATGAACAATAAAACAAAACATATATCTTGGGAAAACCCTCCTTCTCGAGGGAGAAAAACCCAGCAACAAATATCACATATATATTGAATGAAAGAGAAGAAGTTTGCTTTACAACATGGCCAAACAGTAGGCCAATCTGATGCAATGATAATAGCACCTCTCTAGATGCAAACATACAAGCAACAATGAATATTGATCTCCTTGAAGTAAATATCGATCTACTGAATAAATGTGAACACCTGCTTGAAGTATACGAACTTGTCTTTATGATGAATTATTAAATACCCAATGAATGTGTGATACTTTGCATTTATTCATTTCAATGTCTTTTCATGAAGGGTCGGCTTCTTTCACCAAGTGAGATGACTTCTCAAAACAAGTCGGCCTCAAAAATATAATTTATTATTTCTCTAGTGTCGGCCTCATTAGATTCTTTTATATATTTCAAATTCTGTAGGAGAAAGAAATCTCCCACCGCTACTTACATCAACAGAAAAGACCATCATATGGCCGAGATATGGCCTCTGGAATATAAGGTGCAAAAATGAAAAGCCCAACAAAGAGGGGTTGAGCAGGGCAAAAAAAGACTCCTTCGCCAAATTTGTCAAAAACACCTCCAAAAAATAGAGGTTCGCCAAATTTAAAAGTTTTGCTAAATAGATCTCCACGTATAGTGATTTGTTTTATTTCCAAAAATAAATTATTGCACAAAGAAATGCATGTTTTTATTTTTAAAGAAAAAACAGCAAAAAGAAACTTATTATATTTTTTGTAAAAATATATTATATATTTTTAAAAATTTGTTTTAAAAATTTAATTTGGGCGGTGGGGGCTTTGAGCCTACTTGCGCCAACCCTGTGTGGGGCCCAAGGGGCCGCCGTTGCCATTGGCAAGGCGATACCCTTAGGGTACCCCATGGCAGGGGGCGGGGCCCAAGGTTTGCCTACCTGCAAGCGGCGGTACCCTCTGGTACCGCCAATTTTTTTTTTTTAATATAACTTTTTTTGAAAAGGGAAAACTTGCACTCACCCTTTTAAAAGTGTTTTTTAATTTTTGATTTTTTTAAAACAATTTTTGCAAGAATTTTTTTTTTACTTTTTGAAAATTTCACCTCGACCTACGTGATGGGGGGCCGTACAACCGCCTCCTTGGTAATTTTTTTTTGCCTCATGAGCTCCCAACACCAAAATAGGGTGAATTATATATTAAAATTCGTGAAATCGGCCTCTTGAACACAACCGTGGGGTTTTTTTTGGCCCAAAATACTTCGAAATTGCAGCTACCCTTCAGATCTGGAAAAAAACAATTGCTTCAAACCCTTGCTGATCTGACGTTTGGAGTCCAAATCAGGCCAAATAAAATGCAAAACTGACTTTCCCGACAACTCTAAATCCAATGGAAAACACTGATTTGCTCCAGGATGCATCGAATGATAGATCAAGGCATGAAATCTCTCAAGAAGAGGAGAGGGGATTTCAGGTTTGGAGCTCTGATACCATGTTAGAATTGTGAAAAGCACGAGCCACAGGATCAAACAACGAATAAAGACACCTTCCACGCAAGAGATCTACAAGCAAAGAATTGCTATATTCCTCAACAAGAAAAAGCTATAGAACGAACCTCAAGAATCTTGAAGGAAAACAAGAGTCCTCAAAGGTTGAGAGTTCTAGCAAAGGCATGATAATACAATGAAGGTTGAGTGCTATATAGGAGCAACCCTAAATGGTAAAGGGATTAGATCATGACAAGTATTAGCATCTCATGCAATGAGACAAAATGATCTAATAATAGCTCTCTAGTTAACATAGTAAGTCACTCCTAAGTTTAAGTGCATGAGAACAAACTAGACTAATAATTAATTAATTAATTATTAGCTAATGCATGATTACTCTAACATCCCTCCTTAATATGAACTTAGGGAGTAGCTAAAAACCCTAAAAAGAGAATAGCTTTGATACCATGTTGAAGTTGGGAAAAATCAACTCCACAACTCCCAAGGATCACCTACGATCAAATACCTATCATAGAAAGAGAGAATAGCAAAGCTATGGAGGCCAAGAGCTATTGATCCAAAAAAGTATGAATCATATTAATGTGCATCTTCTAATGATTATACAAAAGAGAATCCTTATAAAAAGATAATTAACCTAGAAATGCTAGGCAAGGATAAAGCAAGATCATAACATGTGTCCTCATCCTATGACATGAGATATAAAGAAAACATGACCTAAGTAAGCTTAAGTAATTAGAAGAAAGAAAACCTAATAATTAAATAAATAATTAATTAGGAAATACCTTTTACTCTAACAGGAAGCACAATGGCAACTTAGTTCTAGCTCCATAGCTTGACCTAAATTCAAAACAGATTAGAGTTCTCTTCTATGGAAATATGTTGATATGATACAACTGATTACAGGTGGTGGGGGTTATATTTGGATTTTCTAGGAATGCAATGTTAGATATTTAAGCTCATATAATTTGGTGAAAGCATATTTGTGTGGAATACTTGGACAAGGCATCAAAGCTTGCTTTGGACAGAATGGTGTACTTGTGTGGTTGGAGCAAGTGATAGTGTATATTATGGAGCAAGAGCAAGTAGATGAACCATCAGGCGGTAGAGCAAATCATCTCATAGCAAAAAGAAGATCAAAGGGAATGAAGCCCCCAATGTCCCCATCTAATCCCAATGTTGTGGTAGAGAGCCACCCATTTTTGACCACTCCTAAAACTGAAGAAACCATTTCAAACAAAAGACTAATGGGACCTTTGGAAATTGTGTTTTAAAATGAGGCTTGAGACATTGCCTATCAACACATAGCAAGATGTATTTATGTATATGGGTTGGCTTTCAATGTTGGTCGCTCACCATACTAACAAGAAATGGTGAAAAAATTAATGAGGCTTTAAAAGGGTACAAGGGCCCGGGCTATGAGAAGGTGTGTGGTACCTCATTGGAAAAAGAGGTCAAGCTCATAGAAGATTCATTGAAGCCCATAAGGGATTTATGGGTTGAGATATGGGTGTCCATTGTTTCCAATGGATGATAAGATGCCAAAAATTGGCTCTATATCAATGTCATAGTAGTGTCCCCTAAAGGGGCAATGTTTTTTAGAGTTGTGGATTGTGAGGGACATGTGAAAGATGGCCAATTTATCGCTGATATTTTCATTGCAGCCATTGAGGAAGTCAGACCTTGCAACATTGTTCAACTCATAAAGGACAACACAAATAATTGTAGAGCTATTGAGTTGCTGGTTGAGGAACGCTATTCACGCCTCTTTTGGACACCTTGTGCGGTCCACTTTTTCTATCTTATGCTATCAAAGATTGGGAATAAAATTGATTGGATCAAAGAGTTGTTTGTAGAGGTTGAGGACATCCAAATGTTCATCACCATCCACCTCGTGTTGCAAGGCATTTTTAGTTCATTTTCAAAATTGGAGCTATTGAAGGTAAGCGAAGTATAAAATTTAATATTTTAGTTTCACTTTAGTTATTTGATTTTTTTTTAAACTTAGTTACTTAAATCATAATTTGATCATGTATTACAATTCTTCTTCAAAGTTTCTTTTTAATTATTTCATTTTTGATTTTTGAATAGGTTGTTGAGACCCATTTTGCCTCTAACACAATCGTCTTGAGATGACTTGTGAAAGTTCAAGAGGCACTTTCTAGCATGGTGATTACCTAAAATTGGTCCATATGGAGGAAAATCAACATTGAAAGGGCAAGAAATATCAAAACGGATGATCCTAGATGAATCTTGGTGGGATCGTGTGGAGTATCTCCTTAGTTTCACTGAGCTCATTTTGAGCATGATTCATTACACTGATATGAACAACCCTTGCTTGGGAGAGATATATAATGGTATCAACTCAATGATTGAGAAGATGAAGAGCATCATAAATGCGAAAAAGCAAGACCTTGAAGAAACTTTCTTCAAACAAGTGCACATAATTGTTGAAGAAAGATGGAACACAACGACCACCCAACTACATCTTCTTGCTTTTGCATTGAGCCCAAAATACTATAGTGCTGAGACACTTTTTGTGCCAACAAGGGTTGCTTCATACAAAGCAACATTTTGTAGACTCCTTGATTCTGATTGCAAGATGTAGTCACAAGTGAGTTCATTGATTTTGTACACTCAAATAGTCAAAGTATTGAGGCTCTTTGTGCTATGTTTAAGAAGGATGCTCATAGTTGGTGGTGTTTTCCATGGCCAACAATTCCAACACCTATAACCCCTCGCATCAAAGTTTATTTGCAAGTACGTTTAATAATTTTTTTGTTAGTCTTTAAAGTTTCAACTTTCATTTATAGTTTTTTAATTTTTTAATTTTTATAGTGTATAACTCCATCTCTTTACTTTGTCTTCATAGGTTGCTAGTTCACCTACATTTGAGAGGAATTGAAGCACATATTCTTTCATCTACTTAGTAAAGCGCAATAGATTGCACTTAAAATGAGTGAATAACTTAATGTATGTGCATTCCAACCTGCAGCTCCTTTTGCAAAAACATGGTTACAAACAAGGGGATATGAAGTTGTAGGATATAGAGCTAGAGCATACTGTTTTGGATGCTTCGACTTCCAACATATTGCACTTGACGAGTTCAAAAGCCAATGCATTTTTAGTGCAAGTGGAAATGGCATTGGCATTGCTTGTGGTTCATCTAATGTTCCTACATCATCTAATGTCAATTATGACAATGATTTTGATGATTTAGAAAATTCGTTTGATGATTAAAACTAATTGTTGAACTTGATATTTATTTTAGTATTGAACTTGAAGTTTGAACAATGAATATTTTATAATATTTATCATTGATGTTTTAATTGACATTTAAGTTTATGGTGGTTTTGTTGTTTATATGATGCTATGTGAAATTCTAATCTTAATTCATGCTTTTAGTTGTTTTTGAAGCTCTTCTTCTCCTGTTTGGTGATTTGATTTTGATAGCCAAGCTATGTGCAATCTACAAAAAAAGAAGCCAAACAAAGATATTTCACAAGGGAGAATTGCTAGATGGTATTTTGAATCTTTAGGGTATGATTTAAATACAATCACGAGAGAATTAGGAGACCCAGATAAAGAACCACTTGATGAAAGCAAAAAACTTCTAGTCTTACCAGATTTAGCAATAAGCATGATACTAGATTGCTATATCTTAAATAAGTGGTTAAATGATATAAGGATTAGAGAAGTTTATGAGGGTTGTTTTCCTATTCCAAAAGAAGAACTTTTAAAGCATTTTGGCATAAAAGAAGTTTTTGTTGATCTTAGAAATGGAATTGAACAAGATTGACACCAAAACAACACACGGAAGCTTTGATACCAATTTGGGCCAAAATGAAATCACAATATTATAACAGCACTATGACACATGGTTTGATACCATGAAAGTAGAATTTTGACAACAAGGCAATATGATAGAACAAAGATTTTAAAAAATGTGCAATATCTTTCATTAAATCAATTGCTATTACATACATGCATTGGGCATAATCAGATTTCTGATTACCAAGATCACTCGAAGCGCAAGGTAAGAGCATACATCTGATATGCTTACAATCAGGCTATAGACTTATGGACTCTAGACAATATGAAGACTGCACCTCTAAAACTCTATACTCTTGATGCCCAACCCAAGACTCCAAATTGCTATGAGATTCGATGCCTAAGATTGAATCCAAACTCTGAATGCCTCAAATGAGCTCATGAAGCCTTATTTACAGGCTTCAAATGACCTAGAGATCTGGTCACCTTTACCTTTACCTATTCTAATAGATTAACTTTCTAAAGAATGCAAGGAGGATTGTCATGCCAAGTGGTAGACATTGTCAGTCTTTGCTTTTACATTAACTTTATTTATTTGTTTATATTATGAAAGTGGAGGCCATTTTTTGATAGTAGACAATATATTTTACATGTGGAGATTTGTGGAATTTTTTGTACAAGATATATCTTTTTGTACAAGGGTCCACCATGTCTTCACATGGAGAAATTGTAGAAAATTTTGTCTAGAATATTCTACCATTTAAAGTTTTGTCTACATTTCCTTTGTCAGTTTTCTTTCCACTTTTCCATAATATTTATTTCTAGAATTTTCTAGTACTTTTCCCTAGACCATTATTTATTTACAATATTTATTATCACTTTTATGAAATTGTAAAGTGAGAATGGTCCACTTAACACTCGTAAGTGGCTATAGGGATCTTGATTTTTAAATAGGTTTGCATACTGTTGTCAGATCTTAACGTGGCTGACATCACGACACTGACAAGCCCATGTGCTAGCTAAATATGCCATGTAAGGCAGAGGGTCCAGTTACACCCAATATTATTATTACATAATTATATACAAAATTATTTACAAGATTATACTCTTCATGCTGAATTATCAACCATTATCCCATCCGTATAGAATACGCCATCGTGCAAGGTTTGGTAGGAGGTGGATGCTAGGTATATGGTATATATTTTTGAAATCAAACAGGCAATGGTATGAGTAAAAATGCTCTATCTTCTTGGCTGCTAACTGGCATGTATCTGGAGTATACCATTCCCCAAGAATTTTTGTATCATCATGCTTTATGATCCATTCAAGCTGGCTATGAGGGACATAGGCTACAATGTTAAGGATGAATAGAAGAGTATTCTCTTCAGTATTAGCTTTGAAAGGAGTTAATTGACATAGAAGGATCCTACATGATGGACACAAAATTATGGTAAGGTCTTGTAAATGGTGGGATCCATACGAAAAATGTCTTGTGATATTTCTATAACTGAAAATAATATGTGCCTCCTTATACTGTCTAACCAGATGCTTCAAAATAATTAATTGTCCTTTCGTAATTATTGGAGATAAAATATGAATATGCTTCATTCCTGGAACTGTTTGAATAGCTCCCCATCCTTGGTTTTGAAATATAGGTGCTGGATTATAAAAGAAATAATTCTCTAGAATCTTCTTTGGCATTCTTCAGGAAGATCTTTAATTCTTCGTACAATAGAGGTTTGAGGATCTTCTGGAAGAAGATTCCCATTCATATCAAATCTTCCAATAACGTGGATAGACTATATTTTGAGGAGGAATAAGATATTTGATCTTTTTGTGATTTCCCAATATTACCCCAGTTTGAAGAAATGAAAAAAAGGTTCAAATTGACTTAAAAAGTCCCAACCTAGAAGGATATCAGTATCTATACCATCATCTTTCCAAAAGTTGCAAAGAGAACTAAAATCATCAATATGTATAAGAATATTGGTGGCTCTTTTCTACACAATTTTAATGTTGCCAAAACCTCTTAGTATGATTTGCTGACTATTCCAATATACAAAGGGCAAAACATGACTTTTGGCAATACTAATTGTGGATCCTGTATCTAGAAGTGCAGAAAGACTCTGGCTAAGTCCTAATTTGACATTGATTATTGGCTTATAAAAGAATTTTGGACACTAAATGGACTAGTTAAAAGGCTGATTAGAAATTAAACTATTTACAAGTTTTAAATCTTTAGCATTCCTTTGGAATGAATATTTTTCTTCAATCAAATTGTAATGTCCCCTTCTCAGTAGTAAGCAATGCAGTGGCTCGTCAGCCTATTCTGGATGCTCGTAGGCTCGTTGGAGGTAAAATTAGGGTTTCTAACTGTTTGGAAGTTTTTGGTGTTTTCAGGGGTTTGCATGTTGGAGTTTTGCAAATTGGATTTTGGATTCTTTTTGGGTTTTCCGAAAGCTTCACAGTGGTATGACATGCATATTCAATAGGCAACTTTTCCGGACTTACTATTTTTAGTAGGTTCTATTTTTGGCAGTGCTTTGGTTGGCGGCAGTTCAACAGTTCAGAGTGTTTTCTATTTCGGGCAAAGCAGTTTGGGTATATTTGGCTTTCAGCTTTTTGAGGCTCATTTGGTAAAATGATTTATTTAAGTCATTTAATATTTTATTATCATGTTGGCCCCCTTGGCCTAGTGAGATGACTTAAGTTGTTTTTAAGTGGGCTTTGGAGAGTGGATGCCTCATTGAGAAGTATTTTAATAATTCAAAAGTTAAATAATTGTCCTTGTGCCTTGGACGCCTAGAATGAAGGAGGAATAAAGTGTGTTTAAAAATGAAATATTTTCAAAAGAAGCGTGGGTGTCCCTTTTGGAGGGAAAAAGTGGAATTTGAAAGGTCATTTGAAAAGCTTTATTTAAGAGAGGCTTTGCTCATTCATTTGGGTATCCATTGCTATTGATGACGAAGTGCTACTGAATTGATTTCAGACTTTTGGCTTCGAGGAACACATACCTCCTAGCAAGTATTTAGTTTCGTGTTTGAAAGATAACACCTAGTTGAATTAAGACTGCATCTCATCCAAAGATTGCAGATTGAGCTTTATTGTGAAGGTTTTTGATGATATTTATAGTTTTGTTGTTGTTGGTTCAAGCATAGCTGAAGCAGATTTTCATTCATAGCTCCTTTTATGATTTTTATTCCATTCTGGGTATTTGCTCTAATCATTTCTATGCTCTAGGTGCCCCTCCTCCTCGAATTTCAGATTTTATGGTGAAGTGGTTATTTTCCTAGAGAAGTCGCCCTTCTCCATGGTCCACCCCTTCTCTATGGCATTGAAATTGGAGTTGTGAATTCTCATAGTTGCTGGTTCTAGTTGCCTATCTCATGCTTATTGGGCGTTTTGCTTCTAATGTTCATTGTCTTTCAGTTGAGTGAAGATTGGAGCTGTTTGACAGAGATATCATCATTTTAGTGTGTTCTTTCTTGCTGGTTTATATTTTCAGTTTGCTGGTTTTGTAGATTAGACTTGGTTATTGTAATAATCTGCCATATTTCCTTAGCGTTTTCATTCATAATTGTCACAAGGAATATTGGAGCTCTTTTGGTTTGATTAGAGTAACATTTTATCATAAAAATCATTGTAAAGAAAGCATATTGTAATGCTCGTTTAGTAGTATTGATCAACTATCTTCCTCTTAGCATTTTATATTTTGTAATTCTCCGCTCTCGCTGAATAAGTGGTCAAGTGTTTACTTTCAGTATTTAGTTGTAGCTCTCGCTCCTGCTTAATAGGTGGTCGAACTTTCATGGTCGGTTATTTGCCTACTTTACTTTCAACACTTTACTTTCTGAATGGTTGGCTAGCCGCCTACAACATTGTATTTTCATTTCTAGTATATTGCTAACGATCCCCTTGCACCCTATGCTCTCACCTCGCCCACATCGGGATCTTGGTGATCAAAAAGTGAAGGGTTCCCATTCAACTAGTTTTGATTATTGGGCTAACCTTAACGGGTGCAATTTGTATGTGAAAATTTCAAAAAAAAACTAAGGGGGTATTTCACAAATCTTCTTTTTCTTCATTAGGATATGTATCATACCTTGGTTCTAACTTTGTCTCCAGCTCTGTTTTTAGTTCTAGCTTTGGTTCTGGTTCTAATACTAGCTTTGTCCTTGGCTTTGTCTTTGGCTCCAATTTTGGTTCATGAATTTCCCATACTTATTGATACAGTTGCCATTCATTTTTAGGGTCAGTCTTCGATATACCCTGGGATGACTCTTCATACATCGATTCATCTGCAAAGATTGGTTCTTCATTTTCAGTAACAATATTGAGTTCTTGAAGCCAATCTCTTTCATGCTTCTAATTTGCCAAACTATGTTCCTTAACTTTAGGCATTGTAATTGGGGTTTTTGTAGAAGAAGAAGCCTTAGTAGATATTAGAGAAGAAGTCGTGATTTCTTCTTTCTCATAAGAGAATAAACTCTTTCTTCTTTGAACTAATAGCTTTTTTGGCTTAATTGCTGCAATTGGTATCTTCTTTTGACGAACTTCTTTTGAAGAGCTTTCTCGGCTAGTTTGAGTTTTCCTAGTCTTTTTTGTTACTTGTCTTATCTTTTCTAACTTTTTAGACACAGTCTATCAAGGCTTTAGTGTCGTCAACATCTTTTTTCCTATTATTTTCATGATTATGCTGAATTGATGCCATTGTGTGTGTAGATTGTTGTACATTTCTTATTTATAACTTAAACTAGAAGTCTCATTCAACAAAGAAGAAGATTGCTTTTCTATTTTTGAAACTGAAGAATCAATTCTATGCTGCAATTGAGTGACAAATGCTAATTTCTCTTGATTAGTAATAGCAGTATCTACAAAATCTCTGATATCTACAGCCATATCATCCAAATTGTCTTGAGCAGAGATCATCCATTTGGCCATCCAATTTCTTTGGGCCTCAGAATTTTTCTGTTTCTCTCCAAGTTCTACATGATGTCTAGCTTCATATCTTCCCCATAATTTTTTGTTAAAATTGATCATAGTACAAGTTTCTGGGGTTGGCCATCTACTTGGTTCATAACCAATAACTTTCTTTTCAACCCCTCTAGCCTCTATTCTATACTTATTTCTTTTTTTAGTGCTTGCTTGTGGGAGATGTTCTTTTAACATACAACTCTTTTCTCCCATTTTAGTAATCTTTATCCCTTTTCCCTTATTTTCTTGTCGCTCATCTTCTTTAGGCGTTAATGCTAATTTTTGATTGACCTATTTTTCCAATCTGTTCATTAACTCATGATTACTATTGAGGTCAGATAGTGTAGCTAAAGAAGATCTAGAGGGATATGGATTTATGGATGGCTGGCGTCTGAATGAAAGATGATGAGAAGATCCTATAGCTTCTTCAGGGTTGTAATCAATATATGGCTTGTGGTTATAACTTAGTTCAATACTTAATACTCTTCTAGACTGTGTTTTAGGCTTGTCAGAAAACAAACCTTTAGAAGGTATTGGTAGCTTTTAGAATTTGGGTGCAAAAGACTAGTTAATTAGTCTTTCAATAATAGGAAAACCTATGTCAAAACCAGTATGATCAATATGTCATCCAAAATAAATCTAAAACATTAGAGTTGCCTTCTGGAAAGGATACCCCCGCCAAAAAATTTGAAGGAGGAAACACAGTATTCAATAACCTATATATGCATCTACCACCTATAGTGGCATAGATAGAATCTGGCTGAAGAATCACAACCTTAACCTAAAGTAATAAAAAAAATGCATACTGTACATACTTATCATCTAAACTGATTGTGAAATTTGGACACACAAAGATGCGCCCATTACTACCCTTGGTCTCATCATTTTCTTGAGCTCTAGTCAGCTTACCCCTAAATTCAACTATTACAGCTTCATCCCATAGTTTGCAACGGGTATCTATTAGGGTAGCAAAGTACTCAACTCCTATGTCATAATTGACATGTGGGTGGATAATGATATCAACATATGAGAAATGAACATGGCAAAATCCCTTGTCTTTCCATCATTTAATATCTTCAGGTAAAAGGAAAGGCAAGTATACTGGGCATATTCCTTCTCCAAAAACTCAAAGATTAAGCTCGGATTGCTTAACTGAATCCATGGGCCTAGCTTTTATGCCTTTTTCATGATACAAATCTGAAATCTTAATATCTAGAAACTTAAAATTGCCTTTGCTATCAACATATTCTTCTTTATCCTCAAACACATTATGAATAATAGATGAAAGTGGAGATCTTGCATTGAAAGATCTTTGGCGTGCCATTGAAGAGTTTTAGGACGTACTGAAACTTTTTGTAGATTGTTTCACTACTACTTTTACCGTCTTACGAATGCCCTTCACATGCCTGTCCTTTGGCTTCAACACAGGTCTTATGTTTGCGGCTCCACAACTACTTTGCATCTCTACCTTCGATCTTTCAGTCTTTACACTCTTATTCCAGCTACCAACATATGACTCTTATGACAAACTTTCACCATAACCAGATCTTAAACAAAACATGGATTTGTTATTACACATGCACTAGAATAAGCCTATGGCTTTGATTGCTACCATGGCTTTGCTATTACTCAAGATTTTGAAATGAACCAATGGCTCTGATACCAACTCATAAGCAAAAGCAATGCTCTGATACCAAAATCAAATGGAACAAGATTGACACCAAAGCAACACATAGAAGCTCTAACACCAATTTGGGCCAAAATGAAATCACAACATTATAACAACACTATGACACATGCTTTGATACCAAATCACAAGCAAATTACTAATGCTCTAATACCAAAATCAAATGGAACAAGATTTACACCAAAACTATATATATATTTATTTATTTATTTATGATTTTCACATGTTTTTGTATGGACGAACCCAAAATGAACCTAAACTCAAGTTTTTTTTGCCGGATCCATGAACTTGAACTAGGATTCATGCTAGAACTGGATATATATATATTTATTTATTTATTTATTTATGATTTCCACATGTTTTTGTATGGATGAACCCAAAATGAACCTAAACTCAAGTTCTTTTTGCCGGATCCATGAACTTGAACTAGGATTCGTGCTAGAACTGGTAACATAGAGTGAAAGGAATGATGTGCTACAGACAACAAATCAGTATTGTGATTAGCAAGATTTCATTGCCAATAGAGAACAAATCCAACAATTGCAATTTTCAGCACATCGCATTTTGGCATATTTGCATAGGACCAAACATTAAAAAGTTTGTATCTATTAGCTAGAACTGAAGGCTAGTTATAAAAGTTGAGCATAATTTTTATCATTGTAGCAAAAAATATTTCTCAGGAATAACTTGGCAAACCAAAAGGTTAAGATTTTTTGATCTGTAAACTAGAATGGATAGTCCATTCACTATTTAACAACTTATAAATTTTAAACTAGAAGAGCAACATAACTTATTTTTAGCACTCATGAATATAACAAAGCAATGCAGGAAAACAGAGAATAAGGTCACCACTAAGATTAACACCAATATACCCTGGAGAAACCCACATGTGGGTGAATTTTCCAACAAATGTGAGGTCAATCTCACATAGAACTACTCCAATGGCAAAAAAAACTGGTCTAAGTCCCTTGGGTTTGATGATTAAGCATGAACCAATTATGATGTCAACTTCTAAGACCCTAAAATTTCCTCACAGTCCAACTCCCCTGTTAACTGTGCTTGTAACAGTTGATTAGGAACTCAGAAACTTGCAATTTGCTACTCCAATTTCCCTCCGCATGATCTCAAAATGATACTAGATGATCCATTTGTGTTATTATGTGCTATACATAACCTTACAAAGCTTTTGGGAGTCGAAACAATCAAGAAAACCAAAGTGAAATCGGAAACTGGAATGCCACTGGATGCCTTTCTCCAATGTGACATTTTCACTGTGACGTTAATTCACTTTTGCCACCTGTGGCATTAATTCACTCTTGCAACCTGTTGCATCCAGCAAATTCACCACAAAGATCAAAATACGAGTTTTCTTCAGCTTCCAAGAGCCTGTTCCTGTTCTGAACAATGTCATGAAGTACAAAATGGATCCTTTTACAAATCAGTTCAACTAATCGGGCAAAATCTTGTTAGGGTTAGGGAAAAAATTGCTGTAGAAATGAGAATATTTTTGGTCAAAATCAGTTTGACCAATTAATTGCAAAAAACTGTGATTTTTCTGGCAAAAAATTGGTATCAAGGCTGAGCAGTGATAAATTGGAATAAATCGCAATTTTTAAAAGATTTCTGCAACGATGATTTATATCATTTTAATTAGAATTAGTATTATTTTCTAAATCATATTGGACACAATTATTTGAGTATAGTCATTTTGGGTTTTTTGAAGGTCTTGTAGCATGCAAACATGATATACAAATTGCATTGAAGATATTCGGTGACCTCTTCAATTGCATTAGGTTTTGGAATTAGTGCGAATGCAATTTTACTTATAACTCTTATGTTTTCAAATAACTTCAAATATAGATATGCAATACTTTGATAGATGTGCATTATAGTGAAAATATGCAAATAACTGTAAGAATCACAATGTTGGGGAGAAGTTGTGAAAATGTTGGAAGCCACAATGAAAATGGGCGAAAACAAGAAAAGGCGATTATTTGTGCAAAGGATGGAAGGAGTGGAATTTCTAGCCTCGAAAGTATTGCCAACCATATGGGCTCATGCCGTTCGTTTGGGCATCAAACAGAATGAATGATCCAATCTTGAGAAACAAATCTAGAAGGAGACTGAAAGCAGGCATGAAACAATCATAGTCATGAAAGAATGCTGCTGACAGTGAGAGCATGAATGGAGAGATAAAAGGTTGGAAAGGAAAAATCCTAATTGGCAAAGCCAAAGATCTTCATCCAGCTGCTTTGGAGATGGAAGAATGTATAAGAAGTAATTGGCAAGAACAAAAATAGATAAAAATCCACTTCCTCCTAGAAGGCTTTTTGGCGGCTAAAATTCAAACATGGGAAGAAAAAGAAATTATTTTAAAAGGTGGAACTTCGTGAATCAGAAAAGGAGATCCTTGTGCAATCATGGACTTCAAATTTTAGCTGAAAAAATGCACAGCCAAAGAGAAGAACTTTGGGCCAGATTGTATGGCCTCCCTTTCAAATTCTTGCAGGAAAAAAACATTAGAAAGGATAGGGAGCAAAATCTGGGAAGTTAAGGAGATTGACCAGATCACCAGGGAGAAAAGTTTTGTAACTTTTGCAAGAATGCAGGTATTGATAGATTGCTCAATGTCAGTTCCAAAATTGGTAATCATCAAAACCTTTTTTGGTATATTCATTCAAAATGTAGATTATGAAGGAACCCCTCTAGATGATATGTCTATCACAATATTGGACACATTGCAAAAGACTGTCAAAATAGAATTGGTTGAGTAAAATAAAAATGGCTGAGATATAAGAAAGAAATTGCCCTTGGAGTATGGAAAAAGAAAGAAATCTCTAAGGAAAGGGAAGAATTTTTATAAAAGGCACATTTGCTATTATATTGAGGAGAAATTCCCATTGAAATGGAGAAATGGGGAAAGCATTACAGTGAGTGAGGAGAGGGTCTTGGAAAAGGAAACCATTTGTAGACAAAAGTGAAGCCAAAGGGTAGTATTAACTAGAGTGATGGAAAAGAGCGTTGAGCATTTTGTCATTGATGTCAAGGTGTTTGGTTTGGTTGCGTGCTTGATCTACCTGGTTGCGTGCTTAAGCTACTTCAACTATCTGCTTGCTTGCTTCAACTATTTGCCAGCTTGCTTGTTTAAAGTGTCAGCATAGTGGTGATTTGCTTCTGCTCCATGTCAGCTTCGGCATTTTTATGCCTAATCAGCTATGCCTTATCAGCATGTTGAGTCAGTGTTTGAAAAGTCTTGCCAGGTCGATCTTTTTAAGAGCTACGATTTTTATTGAAGGCGACTTGTTTCAGGATATCGGATGGCTTTGTAATGTTTGCAATATATCAGATTTATTACTTTATCGTGGTATTTTTGACTCTTCTTTGTAACGCCCATTTTTGACAAAAGAATCGACGGTTTTTGACATGTTTGCTTATGTATGGAGGCGGCTCATCTATTGCTGTCGACTTCATTCAAACTGTTGTGGTGCTCCATTATGAATCATTAATCGCTGCATTATTATGTGTGTCGTGTTTATTAAAATTGCATTTGATGCCTTCATTTTTCTTGGCTTTTTGATGATGTTTCAGAGACCTTTGATTATTACAATGGCTTCAGCGATGGTTTCTTTTTAGTGGGGCGGCTCGAGACTCTCTGCCGAGTCTTCTTTTTCAGTGTCTATCTTTTGCTTTACCTGTTGTTTCTTGGGTTAAGTGCGTATATATTTCCTCAACTAATTTTAAGCGTGCTGTGCAACATTAAATCTGAACGTGATTATGAGTCGGGCTTAATTTTATGGTAGAGATAATGGTTTGATGAGCATGAGAAAGGAATATTAAAACTTTATTATCGTATATCTATTATTCAGTTAAAACGGTTTTTTATGACTCAGCGATATCATTCCATATAGGTTGGGTATGAAGAGCACAAAAGATTTACTGAGAGGGGGGGGGTGAATCAGTAAATCAATCACAAATTTTTATTTCTATTCTTTTTCAAACTTATTACAATCAACTTTTTGATATGAATCAATTTCCCCAAGTTGACACAACTTTATTGAACTAATATTTTTTCAAAGTAGGCACCAACCTACAGATTTACAAAAGGATGATTTAGTAGAGTGTAACCTACAAGGAACACCTAGACCTTTACAAATTTAGTAGGCACCTACCTACAAGGAGCACCAACCCCTAGTGCAAAGTATCAAACTTTGACTTGATGGATGTAAGACTGCCTTCAATCTGATCTTTACAATCCCAGCTCTCCAATCTGCTCTATGTGATAAATGAAATCACCCTAAGCCCACACAAAGAGATGGGATACTTGACTGATCTGCAAATCCTCTAACAACCACACCTTCAAATCAAAAAAGATTTGGAAATATATACTTCGATCCAAGATTGTGCCTTTTGATGAAAGGTCATAACTTTTCCTTTTCAACTTTCATTCATACCATTTCATTAAACCAAATTTCTGCCTTAATAGTCTTTGATTCTGTTTAGTTTGTTTCTGCTTTGTTAGTTGAATCTGTTTGTAAGAATGCTTCTTTATTAATTAGATCAACTGAAACACACTCTTCAGGTACAGCATCGAATGATTGTGCCTTTTCAACAAATGAGCATACCAAATGAATGAAGGTCGAATAAGAAAGAAGCACGTCCTTTTGAAAAGACGTATGCTTCTGATCTTCCAGATTTTGAGAGGCACGTATTTTATGAACACGTCTTTCAGATTTTGAAAGAAGCGAATGTTAAGAACGCATCTCTTTGAAAAGAATTCTGACCTAGAGATACCTGTCTATTGATTAATGATTGACTATTTGATTATAACTTTCAAAGAGACGCCTTAGACCATAATGCGTCTGATTGGTTTTACTCGTGCCTTTTAGATTTAATTAAAATTTAAATTGTGCCTGTTTAGAAAACACGTCTTTTATCAACAGAAATGCGTCTTTTCATAAAGCGGCTTCATTCAAATGTCTCCATCAGCCACACATCCTTTCATTAATTTTTAAATGATTCTCTTAACCTTTAATTAAATCTTGGATGAGTCGTTTTTCTTGCATACGCCTTTAAATAAATAATGTTCTTTCAAGTTAACTCGTGTTTAGCAAGAATTGTGCCTTTTTTTTTTTTTTATTATCGACCCTTCTACTTAGCAATTTCTCATTAATCCGCGCTTGTCTTCTTAAAGCAAGATGTTAATCGATACTTCTTCAAATCGATACTTCTCAGCATTTTTAATAGAACTTCAACACAGATTTTTAACACCGATCTGATCTGAATGTCTTCAACACAGATTTACTTCAATTATATTTTGTCCTTCAGATTTACTTGATCTTCAGATTCAATCTGTTTTATTAACAGAGCTTCAACAGCGATACACGGCCATGCCCACTCAGAGAAGACTGCAACAGACGTGTGAGTTTGGAATCACGGTAAGGTATATGTGAAGGCTTACGATCACTTAACTTTGATATCACCTCAGTTTGATTTGAAGTTTCGATCTGAAGAGAACTTATTAGATGAACTTGAATGCTTCTGATCTGGATTTTTACTGAATGGTGAAAGCTTCTGATCTGGACTTTTACTTTTATTCATCTTTAATAACTTCAATACTAATGACAAATTTCTTATCAACCTTGTCTATACATTTGACATCAATGACAATATTTCCAACAGGGTATTTGACAAAGTTGGATGCATTAATATTTTTTGGTGGTGGCCTCTTTATTTTCTGAGGTGGTTTGCGTTTTTATCTAAGGTGTGATGCAAGTTGTCGACCTCTGTTTTTAGAGCATACTATTCTATGCAATGAGATATTTGATATTGCTAGCATCGCATACTCACCATGGGGTTGTGGTGGTGAGAAATGAGAGTTATTTGATATGGGCTGAGATGAGAGTTTGAAGGTTTTCAGATAACATCTATTTTCTGCAACAGACTGGGTGAAGAAGTGGAGGTTATACGGAGGTGAGCAAAAGCTCTATGTAAGTGCGCGAGTCTTAATTTGTTGGATCAAAGGCCTTGGTGTTTGAACAAAGACTTTTTTTTTGAGGTTGCAAACTTTTGTTATTGTCTTCGTTCAGAGTTATGCTGTGATGTCCCTTTCCGCATAATGAATGTTTAAGAGGAAAATTTCTAACCTTTTCATTCCCGCAGGTTAGAAAATCAAATGTTACTAAGAGAATATGAGAATAATTAAATTTGAGACCAAAAAGCTATAGTTTAGTTTGATTTTATTTAATTATTCATTATGATTATTGATGGGGCCACTTTTAATTGAAGACTTATTTATTACTAGGCGATCATCAAGGTGGTCAATAAATTAAAAGAAGCCTAAGTCTATTATTTTCAAAAAGGGCTATTTATTAATAAGGAGATAAGATCTCTTTTAGGGATCGATGGCTTTTTTGAAAAAGGATAAGAGGCATCGATTGGGTTGAGAAAGGTATTAAGAATTCATTTGATATTTTTCTCTTTGCCGTGATATGAAGAAAATCTACTCTTGGACGAAACCCCTGGCCTTGAGCTGAATGGGATGAAAACCCCAGTTCATTGAATGACTGCAGCATTCACATTGCAGCTTACAGATTGAAGAAGCTGTCAGATTTGATCAAGAAAGTTGTTGAGATAGCTAGGAGCAGTATTTTTGGAAATTGTAGTTATAAATAGGCACTCTACAGGCAAATTCGTGGACAGATCCGCTAGGAATTACAAGGTGCCATTCATGCAAACCGCGGTCTATTCAAGGAAGGCGGTTTGACATCAAAAATTCGCAGCCATTGTGGAGTTTATTGGTTTGCATAAATAAAGCGGGTATGTCATATAGATTTGTAGTATTTGGGCTCAATAAGAGTATTTGAAATTCTTCAATTTCGATTACATTTATAGTTTCTGAATTTCATTTTACATCGATACTGTTGCATGCAATAAATTAGCCTTACTCAAAATCAAACCTCTTGAAAACTCTTAAACAATATGCACTCTTGCAAATATTTAAGCACTAAACCATGAAAAATGAGCTAAGGATATTCTAGTGGTATCAAAGTTGGTAATCTTGCCAGCCTATTGGGGTTTCAGCATTGCATGTCAGTTTGGTGGATACCCAAATGGTTGCATGTTATGTTTGATCATTTTGATTTGATTCTATGCACTCTAGAGAGGTAGGATCACATAGATATTTTACCAGAAGTAGGTCAGGACAGCAGGAAGGAGTTGATAATAACCCAGCTAAAGTAGAGATGGGTGAACGGAGGGATGGAAGTGCACCAAGGGATTTGAATAATCAGCTTGATAATTTCTTGACCACCTTTGCCTAGTAGCAACAACAAATGCTACAACAATTCCAAGACCGTATGATTACAGCTATGGGTCAAATGAGAATGGATCATGCAAGATTGAGATGATTAGGTAGTGATCATAGCAGAAGTGATGTTGGACAAGGAAATCAAGGTAGAGCAGCCTCTAATGCTGTTAGTACAGCGAGCACAAGGTCTGATCGGCCTCTACGTCCTACATTTGTGCCAAGGTAAACTGAAGAAGAAGCAATTTTTGAGGTGGAGGAAGAGACACACATTACTGATGATGTTATGGTGGCCTACGATGAATACAAAGCTCTTCCACCTGATGTGAGACAATTAATTAATTTGAATTAGGTTATGAACCAGCGGAAAGATAAAGCTAGATTTAGATTGGAGAGGCAAGATAGGGGGCTCAGAAGACAAACCAGTCAAGGCACTCAACCTAAGGAATACAAGGAAGCATTGAATAAGGTTCCTTTACCGACCTTTGATGGAAGCGGGAAGATAAGTGCCAAATCATGGGTGCATAAACTTGACACTTTCTTGTCCTTGAAACCTATGGAGGAAGATAAGGCTATACAATTTGCTACGATGCATCTGGAGGGTGTAGCATATGATTGGTGGCACCATGGGTTAGTATCACAGGATCATGCCTTGATACGCTCATTTGAGGAGTTTGTCAATAAACTGATTGCACGTTTTGACTAGAAGGATGTTGAGGTTTATTACAGGGATTTGGCTCAGTTGAAGCAGGTTGGTCATGTTGAGGCCTACATCAATGAGTTCCAAAAAATTGTAGTCATGGTTCCTGATATGTTTGAGAGGCAAGTTACTATGTTGTTTGTCGAGGGTTTGAGTGACAAATTGAGGGGTTTAGTGAAGGCTCATAATCCTAGTACACTACATGACGCCATTGGCCTAGCCCTTGACTTGGAGACTACACCTCCCTTCTAGCCTCAAAGAAAGACTTCCGGTGGATTTCCGCCAAAACAAAAGAGTTTCAACTAGCAAAAGAGCACCCCACCGAAACCTAAACAGGAATCCATAAATGAATTGCACAAGAAAAAGTTATGCTTCACCTGTAAGGAGCCGTGGGAGTCTGGCCACCATTGCCTTGGGAAAGGCAAGGTTCATTTGATTGAGGTCATCTCAGATGATGAGGAGCAGGATGGTTATGAGACTAGTATTGGAGATGATAGCGGAAATTGAGGAGCCACCTCCATAGCTAGAGTTGGATGATTCTGGAGCTAAGGAGACTCCCCAGAGCACCATAGCCTCATTATCCGGAGTCCCTAGACTTCATCCATTTTGTTTGAGAGGTGTCATTAAGGGACAACACATGGTTTGCTTGTTGGATAGTGGAGCCACGCACAATTTCATCGATGAGGGTCTAGTGGTTAAGCGTGGGCTACAAGTTGAGGAGTTTTTGGGATTCAATGTGACTGTAGTAGATGGGTTTCAGTTGAGTTGCACTAGGATGGTTCCCAACTTAGCATCCAGATTGGAGATTACACCTTAACTGATAACTTCTATGTACTGAGTCTTGGTAATATTGATGCAGTTTTGGGTTTGTAGTCACTTGGGAGGTACATTTAGGACTTCCGCAAAATGGAGTTAGAATTTATGGTTGATGATAAAAAGATTGTGCTGAAGGCTATGCCTGATAGTGGTCCATGTGTAGTGTCAGCTAGGAGGATGGAGGCTTTATTTAGACATGGAGAGGTGGATTGGGTAGCATATCGTTTTATTTCTACCAAGCCTACCTCTGATAGCAAGCCACACTACCATGTTGACATCTAGACAGTGCTGGATAAGCATAGGGTAGTATTTGGAGACATTCCTCCAGGTCGACGACTTGATTGTGGGTTCAAGCACGTCATTGAGCTTGAAGAAGGGGCTAAACCAGTTATAACTATGCCCTATTGACACTCGCTCCATTTTAAAGAGGAGATTGAGAAGACAATCAAGGAGCTTCTGAGCATGGGACACATTTGACCCAGTTCTAGTCCGTTTGCCTTGTCGGTTGTTCCGGTGAAAAAGAAGGATGGGACTATGCACATGTGCATAGACTACAGGGCCTTGAATAAAAAAGACAATAACAAACAAATATCCTATTCCCAGGATTGACAATCTTCTTGATGAGTTACATGGGGCCGTGTTCTTCTCCAAGCTTGATCTTCGCTCGGGTTATCATTAGATACAAGTCTGGGAAGAAGATATTCATAAAATTGCCTTCTGTTGTCACTACAGACATTTTGAATTCTTGTCATGCCATTCAGACTCACAAATGCACCACCAACATTCCAGTTGTGCATGAATCACATATTCCATGAGCAGTTACGAAAATTTGTCTTGGTTTTCTTTGACGACATCTTGATATACAACAGGACATGGGATGATCACTTGCATCATTTGGATGTAGTGTTGATTATCATGGAGGCTCAATCCTTGTATGCGAAAGCTTCCAAATGTAAGTTCGAGATGACTGAGATACTCTATCTTGGACATGTGATTGGGGTTGATGGTGTGAAAGTACACCAAGCGAAAATACAGGTGATTCTGGACTGGCCGCCACCGAAGAACATATCAGAGTTGAGAGGTTTCTTGGGTTTGTGCTCTTACTACAGGAGATTTGTGAGAGGTTTCTCACAGTTGGTGTCATCTTTGACAGACCTTACCAAGAAAGGTGCATTTCTTTGGTCTAAGGAGGAACATGTAACATTTGACAAGCTCAAGGAGGTCATGAGCTCATGTCTAGTTTTAGCATTGCCAAACTTTACGCAGCTGTTTGTCTTGGAGTGTGATGCATCAGGTTAGGGAGTTGGTGCAATTTTAATATAGAATTGACATCCGATTGCATACGAGAGCAAAAAGTTGAGGGACATTGAGAGGCTGTACTCCACACATGATAAGGAGATGCTAGCAATTATGCATGCGCTAGCTAAGTTCAGGCAGTACTTAGTGGGCACTAAATTTGTGGTTAGGACTGATCACAACAATCTCAAATATTTTCTGGAACAGAAGGACTTGAATGAGTGGCAGCAAAAGTGGGTGAGCAAGATTTAGGAGTACGACTTCGATGTGGAGTATATTAAGGGAAAAAAGAATATTGTTGCTGATGCTCTTTCCAGAAAACCAATACTTTGCTCTCTCACTGAGATTTCAGCTGATTGGAAATCTCAATTAGTGGCCAAATACACCAAAAATACTTTTGCCTGTGATTTGATTGATGGCCGGGTACAGGATGACAGATATTCAGTAGTCGATGACATCATTTATTATAAGAACATAATTTATCTTGTACCAGGATCAAAGTTGAAGGCTAGGATTTTGAGGGCTATGCATTATACCCCTCTAACAAGACATCCAGGTTTCTCCAAAATTTATCGTTAGATTCGTGAGAGATTCACCTGGAAGGAATTGAAGGATGATGTGTTGCAGCATGTTAGAGAGTGCCTGGCTTGTTAGCAGAACAAGTCGGAACACACAATTCCTGCAAGTCTTTTGTTGCCATTGTCGATACATGAATAGAAGTGGGAAGGAATATCCATGGACTTTATCACAGTACTTCCATGTGTTCAGGGAGAGATTGCATATTTGTAGTTGTGGATAGATTGACAAAATATGCCCATTTCTTTGCTTTATCTATCGATTACACAACACTTCAGGTGGCAGAATTATTCTTCAGAGAGGTTCAAGTTATATGGACTCTCCAAAACAATCGTCAGTGATTGTGACAACAAATTTCTAAGTATGTTTTGGCAGGAGTTGTTCCGATTGGCAGGTATAGAGTTGACACTGAGCATGAGCTACCATCCTCAAACCGATGGTCAGACAGAGATAGTAAATGAATGGATTGAGGGCTATCTGTGGAGTTATGTTTCAGGGTAGTGGCATGCTTGGATTAGGTGGTTGTATTTAGGGGAGTATTGTTACAATACCACCTACCACATGTCGATTGGCATGTCCCCTTTCAGGACCTTATACGGGTATGATGCCTTATCATTTATAGATTTGGCCTTTGATGATAGTAGGGTCCCTCAAGCCAAGGAGACAATGCAGAACCATCAGGATATTCTCTAGGCATTGAAGGACAATCTAAAACACGCGCAAAATCAGCAGAAAATCTAAGTTGCCGGTTCGGGTACGGGTTCAGATACGGGTTCGGGTTCGGGTTCGGGTTCGCCTGTTCGGCAAATTTTTTTTTTCCTAGGGTACGGGTTCGGGTACGGCCGTACTATATATATATATATATATATATATATATATATATATATATATATTATATAAATTTATAAACATAATGATAATGCTATAGACTCATAAGCATGCTCAAAATTATAATCATATGATCATAATGCCATAATGCCATAGAATATTGAAACAATGAAATACGCCATACGGTAATACCTCATATAATCTGTAATCATATTCATAATTTGCAAAAAAGTAAATAGTAAATACTCAAGTCTTAAAATGTCATTACACATTGAAAATTCAAATTACAATCAAGACAATATTTAATTTAGTATTACTATTCTTCAAATTCATCATCCTCATCATCCTCAATTGGTTCAATAACTTCAATTTCATTTGAACCACTATCAATTGGATTGCCACTCCCACTAGGTGCATTAGTTGTCTCATTGTCATCCATAGAAGCCAAGGTAAGTTGTGCAATTGTAGCATCTAAATAAGCACACTCAGGGGTGAGATCCCAATTCTTTGACACACCCTCATTGTATTCAGGTTTCTTATGTGATAAGAGACGAAGGTTGGAGTGTACATAGACCAAATCCTCTGCTTTTTTTGCACCCAAACGATTGCGCTTGACCGAGTGGATGAAGGAGTATGTACTCCAATTCCGCTCAGCTGAAGAGGAACTTGCAACCTGTTGATTATGCACACAACATTTAGTAATTACTATTAGTATTTAATTTTACTTGCCGATAATAATCATAATATATAGCATAATAGCATCGAATGAAAAACGAAAAAATAAATAAATAAAAAGATACATACTTGGGAGAGTATTTTAATTGCAAGAGGTTGCAAGTAAATGGAGCCTTGACCATGTAGATACCACCAATCATCAGCATCTTTCCTATATCTGTCTAGATGAGCAGAAACATCATGATTTTTTGCAGATATGAATTGGCTAAACTCGCCCATGACAATGCTTTGGATTTCTTCATCTACAAATATCTTTCTAAATGCAGCCTTATAGCCAGCAGCAACCTCTAAATCCCTATATGGTGCCATCCTCCTCGGCAATGAAAGTATCTCTTTGCTATAATACTTTGGTGACAAAGCAAATGCTAAGAGATGTAAAGGGGTGGTCATCTTGTTCCAACGGTCAACAATAATAGTTTGCACAGTTTTGAAAAATGATTCCGTTGGGTCATGTTCCTTGGCATCTATTATTGCTCTTATTTTCTCCACCATGGAATCCATGCCATCATAAATTTCACCCAAACATGGGCGATCAGTATCAGTATACCTAATCATGCTCATAATAGGCTTGGTGAAATTTAAAACATATTCCACACGAGCCCACCACTCATCATCTAAGATCATTGCTTTCACTTTTTGGGCTCTTTCTGTGCTTGATTGCCTTCATACACTCCACAAACTGTTGATGACCATAGAACCCAAGGCCTGTCGCACCTTCAGAAGTCGTCTTAAGACAATTGTGTGAGATGCAAATCGAGTTTCAACAACCTAACATTGTAAGAAAATGCATGTCACAAATCAGCAATGAAAAATTAAAATAAAAAAATAAAAAATTATATTAAAAAATCAGATTTAAATTACCTTAAGCAACTCCAACTTGGAGAAGGTCCTGAAGATGGCTTGTGACATATGATGATTAGTCACAAACATTTGGATCTCCTCACCCTCTGCGTAGATTTGCTTGACCCACTCAATTTGTGTACCAATCTTTTGCATTATCAAATTGAGTGAGTGGACTGCACATGGTGTCCAAAAAATGTGACCATATCTAGCCTCCACTATAGCCCCAGCTGCCCTACAGTTTTTAGCATTATCCGTTATGACTTGGACAACATTTTCAGGCCCCACCATTTCAATGGATTCTATGAGGATATTGGCAATAAAACTTGCATCTTTTATTTTCCCTTCACAATCAACTGCCTTCAAAAACATCGCCCCTTTAGGGGACACTGCTATAACATTGATCAATGGTCTATTTTTGCAATCCTTCCATCCATCAGAAATGATGGACACACCTGTTTCGACCCATGTATCCTTGATTACTCTCAATGCTACCTCTACTGAAGATTTCTCCTTTGCCAATAAGGTGGTCCGCACCTTTTCATACCCAAGACTAACATAATCAGGAGTTGTCTTAGAAATGGCTTTCACCATTTCTTGCCAATAAGGTGATCTAACAAGGTTGAAAGGAAGCCCATTGCCATAAATGCAACGTGCAATGCTCTCATCTGCCAACTCCCTTGCTTCATTTTTGAAGGCTCTATCCAATGGGCCTCTTTTTCGTGTCACCGACATATTTTCTCCTTCAGAAGATTGTGCCATTTCCATGAAAGGATGTGGGCCAGCCGGTTCTGATAAGCCACTAAGTCTTTGCGAGCTTTTGCTTTTATTTTTACCTTTCTTCATAAGAGGATGGTCTGTAGCCTTTGGTGTTTTGAATGCATTGTCAGCATCCTCTTGTTCTTTAATATAACCCATTATTTGATCCTTTGTCAACCCTTTTTTATTTGGCCCAAGGCAAGGTTTTATTCCTTGATTACCAATAGCATATAAATGGGCTTTCACTCGAAAGTACAAGCTCCTATATGTAGTTCCACATTGGCTGCAACGCCAAACATAACCCCCACCACCGGGAAGTTGAATCATTGTCGTATGTTGCCAAAGAGGTGAGCCTGGATCATATTTAAATTGACTGTCTGCACCTATTCCAACTGAAGTAGAACTATCGGCCATTTTGTATGAAGATATGAACCTAAAATAAATAAAAACAAGTAATTTTTTTTAGAAAAAATGGGCATTATAACCCCTTATTTTGCATAAAATGTTCTTAAAAAATTTCAAACCTTACTAGAAAAAGAAAAAAAAACTTGAAAAATCTTCAAAAAAATTATTGAAAACTAAAAAAAAGAGGATAGATTCACTCACCTTTGATTGCTTGATCTTCTTAGTGCACCTATTCCTCTCTTGTTTCTATCAGTTGAACTCCTTCGTAGCTCTTACAATCTCACCTTCGAAAAAAAAGAGAAAACCTGCAAAAATCAACTATTTTAGCTTGGAGGCAAAAAAATGGTGTTTTTGCTCTTTTGAGTTTGCAAAATGAGCCTCATTTGGTCGGCCAAGTCAATATAAGGCAATCTGGGCACTTTTTAGGGGTTTTTTGTTTTTAAGTTGATTTTTTGCCTTTTTTAAGGTTGGGTCCTCCCGTCCTTCCGTTCTGGGTTTCATCTGTGGGTCCTTCTGTGAAGGACCCACAGAGAACCCGGGTGGAAAATGGAGAACCCAGAGCCGAACCGAACCTGAACCCGAACCCACACGTATTTTGGCGGGTTCGGGGGGCTAAACTGAAGGACCCGGTAACAGAGCAGAAAATGTATGCAAATAGGCACTGAGTTGAGAGATCATTTGAGGTTGGGGACTTAGTTTTCCTGTGCTTGCAGCCATACCGACAATCCTCATTGAAGAAAAGTGGTGCAAAAAAACTTAAGCCACGCTTTTATGGGCCCTATAGGATAGTGAGGAGAATTGGCAAGGTTGCATACGAATTGGAGCTTCTTGAGGGCAGTAAAATCCACAATGTCTTCCATGTCTCTTGCCTCAAGAAGGCATTGAGCCAGCAAGTTGTGACATTTCGAGTGCTTCCTCCATTTGATGAAGAAGGAAATTTGGTGTTAGTTCCTGAAGGTATTGCTGATTGGAGAGAGAGGAAGCTGAGAAACAAAGTGATTTGAGAATACTTGATTAAATGGAAACATTTACCAGTTGAGGATGCAACATGGGAAGGGGAAGAGATTCTGCAACATCCTAATTTGCGATTGCTAGAGGACCAGCAATCCTGGGAAGGGAGGACTGTAATGTCCCTTTCTGCATAATGAATGTTTAAGAGGAAAATTTTAACCTTCTCATTCCTGAATGTTAGAAAATCAAATGTTACTAAGGGAATATGAGAATAATTAAATTTGAGGCCAAAAAGCTATAGTTCAGTTTGATTTTATTTAATTATTCATTATGATTATTGATGGGGCCACTTTTAAGTGAAGACTTATTGATTACTAGGTGATCATCAAGGTGGTCAATAAATTAAAAGAAGCCTAAGTCTATTATTTCTAAAAAGAGCGATTTATTAATAAGGAGATAAGATCTCTTTTAGGGATCAATGGCCTTTTTGAAAAAGGATAAGAGGCATCGATTGAGTTGAGAAAGGTATTCAGAATTCATTTGATATTTTTCTCTTTGTCGTGATATGAAGAAAATCTACTTCAAGATGAAACCCTTGGCCTTGAGGTGAATGGGACAAAAACCCTAGTTCATTGAATGTCTGTAGCATTCACATTGGAGCTTACAAATTGAAGAAGCTGTCAGATTTGATCAAGAAAGTTGCTAAGATAGCTAGGAGCAGTATTGTTGGGAATCACAGTTATAAATAGGCACTCTACAAGCAAATTCGTGGACAGATCCGCTGGGAATTACAAGGCGCCATTCATGCAAGCCGTGGTTTGTTCAAGGAAGGCGATTTGACATTAGAAATTTGCAGGCATTGTGGAGTTTATTGGTCTGCATAAATAAAGCAGGTATGTCATATAGATTTGTAGTATCTGGGCTCAATAAAAGTATCTGAAATTCTTCAGTTTCAATTGCATTTATTGTTTCTGAATTTCATTACACATCGATACTATTGCATGCAATAAATTAGCCTTACTGAAAATCAAACCTCCTGAAAACTCTTTAACAATATGCACTCTTGCAAATATTTAAGCACTAAACCATGAAAAGCGAGCTAAGGATATTTCATATGTTGGCTGTAGAATGGGTTTGTGTGTGAGTGCACAAATAAGAATGTAAATCCATTTTCTGTGCATAGAGCTGTGTTGATGAAGATTGCAGACCACTTAGTATAAGGTGTTATTAGAGCTGAGTCACTTCTTGATAGTATGATTGTATTATCTCTTGATGTGAAGCCGTGAGTTTTAGAGGTGTATGTCCGACGTGGTTTTTAGTTTTGGGCTGGTTTGGAGAAACTTGTGTTGCTTTGTATGGCTTTCTCTTTCATATTGAAGAGTTGGTATAATTGTTTCTCGAGAATCTAATTCTAGTGTTATATATTTCTGAGTCTAGTTGCTCACTGCTTTGAAGTTTCTATAGTTTTGTGTTGATCAAAACGGGGATATCAAAATACGAAGTTGGGAGTATGAGCAAAAGGTTTTTAGTGCTTGAACAGTGTTTTGGATCAAGGATCTTGTCAATCTGAAGTTGGTGCTTCAGTTGATCGGAGTTGGTGTTCTCAGTGAGTTGGTGCTCACTTGTAATCTTGGCTGGTGCCCATTATTGTTAGTGAAAGCTATTGATCTGTTGTGGTTTTTTACTTGAAAGGGTTTTCCACGTGAAATATCGGTGTTCATGGTGTTTTATGTTGCTATTATTGTTTTGATTTCTATTTCTTATGGATTTAAGTTTAAAAAGTTTGTGTGTGAGTGCATTAATAAGAATGTAAATCCTTTTTTTGTGCATAGAGTTGTGTTGATGAAGATTGTAGACCACTCAGTGTAAGGTGTTATTAGAGCTGAGTCACTTCTTGATAGTATGACTGCATTATCTCTTGATGTGAAGCCTTGAGTTTTAGAGGTGTGTGTTGGACATGGTTTTTCATTTTGGGCTGGTTTGGACAAACTTATGTTGCTTTGTATGGATTTCTCTTTCATACTGAAGAGTTGGTATAATTGTTTCTTGAGAATCTAATTTTGGTGTTATATATTTCTGAGTCTAGCTGCTCACTGCTTTGAAGTTTCTACAGTTTTGTGTTGATTAGAACGAGGATGTCAAAATATGAAGTTGGGAGTATGAGCAAAAGGTTTTCAGTTCTTGAAGAGTGTTTTGAATCAAGGATCTTGTGAATCTGAAGTTGGTGCTTCAATTGATCGGAGTTGGTGCTCTCAGTGAGTTGGTGCTCACTTGTAATTTGGGATGGTGCCCATTATTGTTAATGAAAGCTATTGATCTGCTGTGGTTTTTTACCCGAAAGGGTTTCCACGTGAAAAATCGGTGTTAATGGTGTTTTATGTTGCTATTACTGTTTTGGTTTCTGTTTCTTATGGATTTAAGTTTAAAAAGTTTGAAATACTGATTCACCGCCCCTCCCCTCACAGTATTTTCTGTGTGCTCTTCAAAGAGTATTGAGGATATTAAGGAAGGCAAAAATGATAAGGATTCACTAATTCAGGGAATGATAAGGAAAATCTAGTGGAAGGGGATATAAAGGCCCAAAATTAATGTTGGCAGAAACATAACCTGATTTTTCAGATGAAAGTCCTTGCAAAATTTCCCAAGCAAAAATCTCTTGTTTATTAGAATCCCAAAAGAAAACTAAGAGAAGGGGAAGGACAAAGAATCAAGGATGGAACTCAACAAACAATGTAATCCTTGTTATCACAGGGGATGGTGAGGGGAGAGGGCGGTGGGGGGTTGTCGGGGCCTCAAGTGGTTTATACATTTTTTGGAATCCAAATTTATTAGTGTGTAACTTTTTATCCAAAGAGGAAAATTGGCTGGCTCATGAGATAAAGGGCTGCCAAGAAGACATTTAGGACACATACGGACCAAATAGCCTAATAGGAAAAGGAGGAATTGGGAGGAGATAACCATGTCTTTGGAGCATTGGAGAGATAAGAATGAAGACCTGAGAGGAGATAACTATGGCTTTGGAGCAGTGGAGAGATAAGAATATCTTACTTGGGATTGAGGGAGGTGAAGAGCACAAAGATTTACTGAGAGGGGGGGCGGGGCGGTGAATCAGTAAATCAAAACAAATTTTTTCTTTCTAAAACTTTTATCAAGTTCAACTTTTATTCAACATCAACTTCTTAATATGAAACAATGCAATTAAGTTGACTCCAATTGATGTATGAAATGTTTAAATGATTTTTACAAAAGAAAGTAGGCACCAACCTACTTGAATTATTAATGAAAAGTTTAGTAGGCGACAACCTTCAAGGAGCACCAACCCCTTAAACTTATTTAGTAGGCACCAACCTACAAGGAGCACCAACCCCTAATGTGCAAGGCACCAACCTTGACTAAATGATGGATGTAAGATGACTGCCTTCAATCAGATCTGCACTTCCTCTATCCTCCAATCTGCTTTGTGATGTATGTTATCACCTCAAGCCCACACAAGAGAATAGATTCTCTGATTTGAATGGCTCACTCTCCACAACCACACTTTTTAAACCTTGATTTTGATATCAAATGTGTATGTTGCTCAAGAGTTGCAATCCTTCTTATGAAAGAACACACCTGTACTTGTATCCATTGAAATCTGCCTCTTCATAAGATTAATCTGAATTTGTTTACCACTCGATTTTATTTTCCTTTGATCAAATCTGTGTGTAAGGATTAGAAAGAAACACACACACCTCTTCAAGCAATAATTCAAATGAACATATCCCTTCAACAATGAATTTCTTTTCAGTGATACATCGTATCACTTGGATGAACACCGAATCTTTTATGGATGAATGAACACGTCTTATCTGGAAACAAAGACGTCTTATCTGAAGGGGACATGTCTTGTTTAATGATTAGTCACATCAATTCAATGATTCTCAAGAAGACGTCTTAGTTATCGATTCACATGACTCTTAAAGAAAACGTTTTGAGGAGTCAGTAGTGTCTTTTCACAGATCGGGTTTCTCAAACATGTCTCTTCAAAAAATACATCCTTTAGAATTTTGACCAGCCGCCTCTCTTCATTGTGTTATTCGACTTAACAAATCACATTTGTTATTGTAAATAGATTTTATAACAGTTTGTTCCTTTTCTTTAACCAAAATGTATTTGTTAAAGACTTCAAATCTGATGATCCTTTATCAGATTAGAACTGTGTGATATTGATCAGATTTTGATAATGTCAAGTCTGAAAGCTGAATGTTAATTTGATCATCTACATACCATGTTCTTCATATCTTGCTTTGGCATATCTGCACGATTTGTGGCATTTGACATCAATGATGATACTTCTAATAGGAGGCGGGGGTTCAATGCAATCCTCAGAGCCAATGAAAAGAGGGGCCGGCCAGTAGAAGTCCAATAAAAGAATGCACTAATGGATTGGGATCCAAAATCAAGTTTGTTCTCATAGACAAACAAAAGAAAGGATTCAACAACATTGTGGAAAGATTGGACAGAATTATGGCATCTCCTTGATGGCTACAATAGAATTGGATTTCAGAGTCCTCAATCTTTGATGTGTTAGGCTTAGACCACACGATTTGGTTAGATATCCCAATTGACTTTGCCTAAAAAAAACTTCATCAAATTTGAATTAGCATGGCTTCAAGATACAAATCTTCAAGAATTAGTGAAGAATGATGGAAAGTTCATCTCCTCATAGAAGGATAAAAAGTGTATAGATTTGTGAACAAGTTGAGATGCATCAAAAGTTGCCTCATGGACTATAACAAGAATTAATGAGGAGATATATTTATAGGCAAAACTTCTATTGAAGTGGACTTGGAACTAATCAATAGAGAAAACCAAACATTGAAAATGACATATGAAAGATACTAGCAAGAGGTTGAGTTGCTGGAATAATTACACAAAAAATGCCAAACAGAAGACATTGGAGACAAAAATGAAGGGAAACTTAGAAAAGAGAAGTGGATTGGTACCAACTTCTTCTACCAATCCCATGGTGGGTAGAAGACAGGTGAACACGGTATCTAAAGTAAGAGACAAAAATGGGATGAGACTGATAGAGCAAAGCAAAATCAAATAGGAAGCTGAATGATTTTTTAAGAGAGTTGTAGACAAAAAACCAAACGATGAGCTTTATAGAGATTTAATTCTTAGGACGATTCCAAAGTTCATCACCAACAATCAAAGTGAGGATCTTATGATGCCATTTTTAGAAGAGGAAGTGAAGGATAACTTATACTTAATGCAGAAAGACAAAGCCCTAGGCCAGATAGATTTCCAACTAAGTTCTTCAAAAAATTTGGGAAATATTAGGCATAGTAGCAAAATTGGGAAAAAATGTGAATAATCGCATGTAATCACTGCTCAACCTTAGAATTGTTTTGAGTTGGAACAATACGAATAGGTTTTTGGAAAACCAATCAATGCTCGGTCAAACTTGGGAACTACATGTAGGTTTTTGATAAACCTATGTGTAATTCCCAGATTTTTTCAAAACCTAGGGTCTTTTTTTTGTAAATCCCCAACTTTTCATTTTTTGACATTTTGTTCGTTTTTTTGGATCTCAAACTTCAAGGATTTCCTAGGATTTTTCAAAAACCTAGGGTCTTTTTGTTGTAAATCCCCAACTTTTCATTTCTTGTTCTGTTTTTTGGATTTCAAACTTCAGGGATTTTTTTTTCCAGACTTTATAGGGCAAGAGCAAACAACATAGCAGTTCAACTTATTTTCTTGAATGATGATTTAGATGATCGTGATTGCACTCATATGGAGTAGAGTGGGGATGTTGGGGCATCGAATTTTGCTTCACATTCTCTAGTCTAGAAGGCTAGGAGCCTTAGATGCAATTTGCGTTCTCAATTTTTTTTTTTTGTAAATGTACTCTATGATTGAAAATTTTATACTTAATGAGAATTTGAGAGTATTTGGAAACATTGGATATTTATTTGCCTTATGTTTGAACTTTAAAGTTTATGCTTTGTTTCTCTTTCTATGCACTATATTCAGGCGGTTAAAACATATTTTGGCGACTTTCTCGATCGCCAAATTTCTTCGGTAGCAGCTCACAAAACAACGCCGAATATTCCGAGTACAAAAGAATACTCCATCGAACCTAATTTTTTTCGGCAATAGAGTATTTTTTTGACGAAAGAGCATAGTCGGGGAATATTCGTTGACGTTACCATGACGTCAACCGTATGGCAAGACCTCCAAGCTCTCTTCCTAGCCTTCATTTGCCCTAAAGGAGTTGTTTTTCTCTTTTTGGCATAACTTGGGCATACAGTGTCGAAATTGGGAAAACGAGATACTATCAAAAAGCTGGTTTCGAGTACTTTCTAGTGGTGTAGGTCTCACCATTAGATTTTGCTGTTGGTTTATTTTATTCTTAGTCAAAGTCAAATCATCATTTTCCGCTTTCGAGCTCATAACCTTTTTCTCGTGTCTTTGATTTTCGCGATTCTTGCTGCGTTGGAAAGTATTTCAAAGCTCTTCAGATCCATACATGTAGTTTTTCCATAATCTGCCCTAAGTACATTTTATTCAATTTTTTGTGATTTCACATTTTTGTCAATTACTTGGACGTCTTGACACCTGGAAAGGATCTGTTTTCGTGGGATGACTTCATTTGATCTACTTTACATGCATTGAGGTTATAAGTTTGATTTTTTCATTTGAGGAAGTATTATGGGTTCTTTTGTACATCCATTTGTGGTCATCCTGGAAAAGGGTAATTACGAGTCTTGGCGACATGGCATCTTGACACATCTCAAGTGGATTGATCTTTTGCCTTATCTTTATGGACTCATATCTACACTGACACACTAGGTAGTTATTCAACATGGTATTATCAGTAATCATGTTGTAGGAGTGATTTGTTCTAGTGTCGATCATGACACTATGTGTGCTATATCAGATATTGATTGTCCCCACACACTTTGGACTTGACTTTGGGAGATCCATGGAGACCATCATATCTCTCTATTCCTAGAGGACCATATTGCAGATTGTCTCATTCCTCTTGCAGATGCATATTGCATACCCTTTGATGATGGTACTTTAGAGGAGCTTGGGTGTATCATAGGTCTTGCATGTTCTAATGGTTCAAAGACTTGTCTTTATGTTCCCACTCTTCAGATCGAGATCCAATCACCATCTTTTGTTGTTCCTGATTAGCTTGTTATCGCCACATCCTTGGCCCCTATTGGTTTAGTGCAACAGGACATTCGTCTTCTTGTAGACACAACTACTTGGGATTTGTATCTTGCAGACATACCATCCTTGTTTGTAGAGTCTTAGATTGTAGATTTGGAGGATTACTTTGAGGACATTCATCTCCTCTTTGTTGATAGCCACATTATCGTTGTTTGCCCATCACCTTCATCGTCTTTGCAACTTGTTCTACATCAATCTTCATAGGATCTTGGATTGACATCATCTCATTTCGACATGTGGACACTTGAGCACTTTTCAAAGGCACACATCATTTGGATTTGGATTCTTGATTTCCCATCTTTTGGTAATGGCTTCTCTAATCACCAGTGGATCTATTTCTTCCTAAGGGGAGAAATGTTGTTTGCAGGTAGTGGATTGTGTTCTATCTTAAGGTGTTCATCATTGGCACAAGAGCTCTTTCTTTATGGGGGGGATTCATATCTTCATTTTCTCTTTTTTATCGAGGGGACATCTATTGTATGTGTGTAACAAAGCTAGTCCTTGGGGGGTCACATTGAGTCCTCCTATGCTTCTTTCACTAGTGCAGTTATTTCATTTTCTCTCTTTTGGAGAGGAGTTTTTCCCCATGTGGTTTTCTCCTTTTCTCTGGTTATGAGAGATTCATTTGTTTGTACATGGGTACCTCATCATGCCTTGTAGTCGAGACCCATCCATGCATCCATCATTGCATTCTTCATCAAGGTTTTAGCTTCTCCCTAAGTTGATCTTAAAGGGGGTGTTGGAGTAATTAGGATAATTACAACTAATTAATCAATAATTAATTATTAGGTCCCTTATTACTTTATTCCCTTAAGCTAAACTTAGGAGTGCCTTTTTATTATTAGATTGGGCTATTTATAGGTCAAGTTGTCTCATTGCATGAGATAAGGACACTTGTCACAATCTAATCAAATCCTCATCTAGGGTTTACACTTTTTTTTAATAAGCATTCATTATTGTACTTTGTAATCATTCCATTCAATTGACAATACAATTATAGGTTAATCTTAATATCAGATGCTTGTGTGGATTCAATCATATTCTCTCTTGGTTGCATAGCAAATCAATTGCTTTGATTTCTCGTTTGTGATAGGTGTTTTGGTTGCAGGTGATTTTTGGGATCTTGCTAAATTGCCACAAAAGGAAATTTTTTTTAGCCCCATAGGGGTTGGGCATTGGTCGCCCATATGACCCTGGGGCAACATATTTATAAAAAAATATTTAGGGAAAAATCCAAATCCAAATGATGTGTGCCTCTGAAAAGTGCTCAAGTGCCTACATGTCGACAAGAGTTGATGCCAATCCAAAAACTTGTGAAGATTGATGTAGAACAAGCTCCAAAGACTATGAAGATGATGGTGGGCTAACAACGATGATGTGGTTGTCAACAAAGAGGAGATGAATGTTGTCAAAGTAATCTTCCAAATTTGCAATTTGAGACTCTACACGCAAGGATGATATGTCTGCAAGATATGAATTCCAAGTAGCTGTGTCTGGAAGAAGATGAATGTCCTGTTGCACTGGAACCAATAGGGGCCAAGGATGTGGTGATGCCAAGATGATTAGGAACAACAAAAGATGGAGGTTGGGTCTCGATCTGAAGACTGGGAACATGAAGTCAAATCTTTTGAACCGTCGGAACATGCAAGACCTATGATATACTCAAGCTCCTCTAAAGTATCGTCATCAAAGGGTATGTTGCACTGGAACCAATAGGGGCCAAGGATGTGGTGATGCCAAGATGATTAGGAACAACAAAAGATGGAGGTTGGGTCTCGATCTGAAGACTGGGAACATGAAGACAAATCTTTTGAACCATCGGAACATGCAAGACCTGTGATATACTCAAGCTCCTCTAAAGTATCGTCATCAAAGGGTATGAAATTTGCATCTGCAAGAGGAATGAGACAATTTGCAGTAGGATCCTTTGGGAATGGAGAGATATGATGGTCTCCATGGATCTCCCAAAGTCGAGTCCAAAGTGTGTGGGGACAATCAATGTCCGATACAACACACATTGTCAAGATCAATACTAGAACAAATCACTCCTACAACATGATCATTGATAATACCCTATGCTTAATAACTCCCTTGTGTGTCTGGTGTAGGTATGAGTCCATAAAGATAAAACAAAAGATCAAGCCACTTGAGATGTGTTAGGATGGCATTTTTCCAAGACTCATAGTTATCCTTTGCTAGGATGACCACAAAAGAATGAACAAAAAAACCCATGATACTTCCTCAAATGAAACAATTAGAGGCTAAAAACCTCAGTGTATGTAGAGCAAATCAAATGAAGTCATCTCACACAAACAAATCCTTTCCAAGTGCTAAGATGTCCAAGTAATTGACAAAAATGTGAAATCACAAATAATTGAATAAAATGTACCTGGGGCAGATTTTGGAAAAAGTGCATGAATGGATCTAAAGAGCGTTGAAATACCTTTCCAACTTTGTTGGAATAATTGAAGATATAAGTGAAAAGTTATGATCTCAAAAGTAGAAAATGAAGATTTGAATTTGACTGAGAATAAAATAAACCAATAGCAAAATCTGATCATGAGACCTACACCATTGGAAAGTGCTCAAAACCAACTTTTCGATGATATCTCATTTGCTCAATTTTGACACTATATGCCCAAGTTATGTCAAAAAGAAAAAAAACAACTCCTTTGGGGCAAGTTAGGGCTTGGAGGGGGGCTGAGGGTTCTTTCTGTGTGGATTCCATACTGCTAACGTTAGTCTGAAGTCAACAACATATTTGTGGAATATTCCCTTTTGCTGCAAAAAAATGTCGGTCGCCTAAAAATGTTCTCGATCATCGAAATATTCTTTATGCCCTTGGAATATTTTGTTTGTGTGTTAGTTGGAAGAAACTATCTATCGAGCAGGATCTACAATATACACAAAATATTTCAATCGTCGATTTTCCTTGTTTGCGATGCCGCTTGTTGAATCTTTACATCAATGGTAGGATAGAGGGGAGCTGGGTAGTGGTTTTGAGGTTGTTGACAGTTGATAAAGCCGCTGGTTGACATTAATGGGGCCCACGGATTTATGGTGAGATTTAGGGAATATTGCTTTGAAATAATTCCCTTAATTTTTTTCTCAAAATTTAACACACAAACCAGCAACAAGTCACTGATTAGCGTTAGCTCCAAAAGCAAATCAGCATGGAAGTAACTCTAACCAAGAATGTTCACCAAGATCCCAATGTGGGCGAGGTGATAGCATATGGTCAGAGGATCATTAGGAGTAAACTGAACTGAAATTACAATTCATCTGCTGATGCAGGCATCCACAAGCAGTGGGGATACTCCACTTATTCAGTGGGTGAGATTATTACATTATTAAAGGCGGCAAGCCAGCCATTTAAATCCTCACTTCCACTTATTAACGTGGGGGGAATACAGTCCACACAACCACTTATTTAGTGGGGGGAAACTTACAATTAAGAAAGATGATTATTTAAACTCAACCACTCAATCGTGGGAGTATGAAATTTAAACTAATTGCAGCAAATAAAATAAATAGCTGTTAGTACTACTAATCAGCTTTACAATGAATTAAACAGCTGCAAATAAGAAAGATATGCTTCCAAATCAATCAATGGTTAGAGTAACACTTCCTCTAACTCTTACAATACAATAATGATATAGAAATGAAGCTCAAACCAGCATTATATCAAAAACTAACAAGTCTGATCAGAAATAGAGAATACAGAAAATCAGACCAGCAAACTGTACATCAATGAAATGCACATAACTTTATCAATTTACCTCCAAATTGAGTGAAATCAATTGCAATGAACCTCTAGAGGATAGGCGCCCATGTCATGATGATGAAACAGCTTCAAAAAGCAACCATTAATTTACTTGCACAATTCTCAATGCTCCCAACATGGTACGGCCCTTAGCAAGGGCGATTTTGCAAGAATAAAAATAAATACTTTGAAATAAATTCTGATCTTCTATGGGAAGGGGCGCCCATGTGCTAGGAATGCATATCTTCAATACCCAGAAGCAAATAAAATTCATACTAAAAGCTGTATACAAAAATCACTTTCAGCCATGATAAACCAGCAACATAAAAACTGGAAATATCTCACCAAAACTCCACAATAATGCTCAATATGTACTTCTGGATGAAGCACACTCTCAATCCACCACCTAGGGAACCATAGTTGCAGGCCCGAAGAATGGAGTAAATTTGCTAAGCTTTCCCTTAGCCGGATTCTGGATTCATTCCAGCAGCGTAACTTTGCTCTTCAAAAATATGCATAATCAGCTCTTCAAACAGCAGCAATATATAAACTTCAATTGGCAAATGAAGCAACAAGAACTCTTCAAATTCCAAGAAGTTGAATCACTTCAACTTCCAAAAGGGATGCCACCTTTTTGCATTTTACTTTTTGAAATAATATAATATTACTCAACCTCCTTTTCACTTTGCAACAATAAAGCATTTAATAAATTATTAAATGCACAATTGACCCCCTTAATGGCCCCTCTTTTAAAACAACATGAAGTTATTACTCCTAGGCGTGGGGTACAACTGAGAAACATGAAATTTGACTAAGTATAAAAACTCAGTCCATGGAGATAACCAAAACCAATGCCAATACTGAAACTGATGGATAGCAAGATGACTTGAGTTGAGCTGCTGATGATGCTACTGCCAAATTTAGACTTACTAAAATAGCCAACTGCTATAAATAGTAAGTTCACATCAAAACAACAGATAGCCAAACTGAACACTAACCTGCAAAGGATTGAACTGTTGCTAAACAGATAATGCCAAAAGATAGACTTGCTAAAAATAGCGAATTGCTATAAATAGTAAGTCTGCACAACAACCTCTGAACGCCAACTGAGCAGTATCTGAAAGAGGAAACCCTAATTTTCCACCTCAGATTAGCCTATGGATTTCCGGAAATAGGCTAAATCCAAATGAAGAGCGTATGGCCAAAATGGGGACATTACATGCTTGCTCTTGCTGAGCGTGCAGGGTACGATTTGTACCCTGCTGCCAATGATTTTTTTTTGCCCTTTTTTTATTTGCTAGGAAATTCTTGCAATTTTTTTTAACCTAGAATTTTTTATGAAAAAAACAAAGATGATTTTTTTAAAACCTTTGTACCTACACGTTCGTCAAAGAATTTGTTGCAATAGGCGACTGTACAGATCCATACAACTGTACGAAGGTTCTTGCTGCAAAAAAAAAATGTTTTTTCTATAGCTGCTCCAAATTTGACGAAATGATAGGTGATCTTAAGATTTTAGTCCGTTTTGGACTCAACAATGATGCTCGTTTTGCTTCAGGATGAGACGGTTCTTCCCTCAAATCTGGTGCTTGGATACCATGTAGGTGTTGATAGTGAACCCCACAACTCCCAAAAATCACTTGCAACCAAAACACCTATCACAAATGAGAGATCAAAACAATTGATTTGCTATGCAACCAAGAGAGAAGAGATTGATTCCAAACAAGCATTTAATATTGAGATTAACCTGTAATTTTTATTGAATTGAATTGAATGGAATGATTGCAAAGTGCAATAATGAATGCTTATAAAAGCAAAAAAGACAAATCCTAAATGAGGATTTGATTAGATTGTGCCAAGTGTTCTGATCTCATGCAATGAGACGACTTGACCTATAAATAGCTTAATCTAATATTAAAAAAACACTCCTAAGTTTAGCTTAAGTGAATAAAGTAATGAAGGACCTAATAATTAATTATCAAGTATTATCCTAATTACTCCAACAATAACAATTGCAGTTTAGTTTTTATTTTTTAAATTTACTCCTTTCTGTGTTTTTGTGAGTATTTATCATTTTTAAATTTGCCATTTTCATTTCATTTTAGTAATTGAATTCCATTTACACTTTCAGTTTTCCGTGTCAATGCTGTGTGAATGTAATGCTACCATGATATTAGGGAAAGAGGTAACTGCAGTTATTAATACATCTCAAAATCCAATTTTTTTTACATTTAACTTAAGGAAGAAATTATACAGCTACAGGTAATTACAAGTAAAAACATTAATTTGGCTCAGTATAAGCAATAATACAATGGAGTCTCATCTCCCTTTCCAAACAGCAACTACATGAATGTAGTTTTATCACAGAACTTACTACATCACCATTGAACCTCAATATAACCAACAGTGTTTCTCATAACATCAGCTCGTATGAAGGTGGTAATGTATTCAATGGTTGGAACCAAACTATTATAAGTTGTTTTCCCAGTAGACAGACTTCTCCATTAGACCTCAAACTTGCATGCATACAGAGAGAGGGAAGATGATAAGAACTCCTTTCACAGTCAAGACACATTACACAGCAATAAATTTCTTTTGCAGTCAAACACATTACACGGTAAAACTATTCTTCTATAGTCAATACATATTACACAGTAATAGCTTTCTTCTACAGTCAAGGCATTTTACAGCCCTAGGTTGGGTGGTGAGCACCCACTGGCTACAAAAAAATATCATGTGCTTCCTTGTTGCAGGTTATTTTTTTCCTAAAAGTATGTTGAGGGCTATAAGAATGTCAACATTCTAACAGACATAAACTGCATCTTTTTTTGTACTTATTCAGAAAAAATCAAATCATGAAACATTTGCGACTTTAGGTTAATCTCCCTCTTCAATACAATCTTCAAGATAATAATGAAAGTAATAGCAGAAAGATTGAAAAATACCCTCTTTAGATCATTTCATTTGAATGAAGATTTGTGAAAAGGTAGACAAATTTTTGATGGCATAGTAGATTCAACAGTCACTCAAAAGGAATAAACAAAAAGGCATGATTTTGAATCTTGACATTGGTTAAAATGGTCAGTCCTTGAGTAGTCTCTACTAGCATTTGAATTCTGAATGGATGAAATGGATGGATTAGGAATTTCATCTTTGATGCTTTCTTCCCAATTTTGATTGATGGAGGCCTAGCAAGTTTTTTCAAAAACTTTAGAGGTATAAAACAAGGAGAGCCTATATCTCCCTATCTCTTCATCATCATGGCAGAAGCTTTAGGTCAAACCTTAAATTAGGCAAAAGCAAACTTGGAGATTAGAGGATTGAAGGTAACTCCTAAAGCTCTGGAGGTTTAAGACAAGGAGAGTCACTATTTCCTATCTCTTGATCATTGTGGCAGAAGTTTAAGGTTGGACTTTAAATCAAGTGAAAGCAAACTTGGAGAAGATTGAAGGGAAAACTTAACTCAAAGGCCTTTTCCACCTACAATTTGTATGAAATAATTGCTTTTGGGCAAGCAGAAATAAGAGGAATAAAGGGATTCCACACAAGTCTGCAGGCATATGAAGTGGCTTTGGGCTAGGCAAAACAAGGAAAATACACACACACACCCAGGAAAACAACATAGATTGAAAGATATTTTGGGCTTTCAAATTGGGGTCATCCCAGGCATCTATACAGGGATTAACCTCTTTATGGGAGCAAGAAGGACAAAAATTTGGAAAGAAACAATTGAAAAGGCAGCGGCAAACTGGCTACTCGGAAAGCAAATTGACTGTATCTATTAGGGAGAATAACTTTAATAAAGGCAGTTCTACAAGCAATCTTGGTATACATGTTCTTTATGTTACAAGCACCAAAGAAAGCAGTAAGAAAGCTAAATTAGAGTTGTAGAAACTTTCTGCAGGAAAATCCCACTGCTGAAATAGGAAAAAAAATATGAGGAGGAAGGAGGAGCAGGTATTAATGATTTATTAAAGAATAACAGATCGTTGGGCAGATCTATAAAGTATAGGAGCATCCTTGAAGTGAGATGGTAAGAGACGAACACTTGGATTCAAGAGATGCAGATAGAATCTTGACCGCAGAAAATCTGACTGCTGGTTCCCACTTATGGAAGATCCTTTCTGAATCATTGTAAATGATTTGCAACAATATAACTTGGAAAATAGGAAATGCCAAAATAGCAAAATATTTGGTTGACTTGTGGATGGGTCCCAGGCTGCTAGTGGATGCCCTTGGGACAATAAATATTTGGGAGCTTTTTGAACAAAGCTGGGGAGACAAGTTTGCAAGTTTTGTGAATAAAAACTCCACAATGGCTGGAAACTAGACAATGGAAGTTGACATAGGATTGTCCAGTTCCAGAAGAGAAGAAGGCCAGACTAAAAGAGTTACTGGAAGGAAGAAGGATTTCAGTGACACAAAATGAAGATGTTTTCAGATGGTATAAAGACAGATTTGGAAGATATATGGTGAGCTGGATATGAAGCTATTAGCTCTGCTACAACTCCGAACTTGAACTAGTATGTGGGAATAATTTGGAATAAGCATACCCTACCTAAAATAAGTTACTTCTCATGGCTGGCTAGCCAAAACAAAATACTGACTCAAGACATATTGAAGAAAATTGGGGTGCACAGGTCATCTATATGCCGTCTATGCTAAAAGCAGGAGTCATACACCGTGAGTTTGCATCTATCATTTGAAACATTTGCTGTGAAAAATCAGCATGCATTAGCTTCCCCTGGGAACATAAGGAAAGCTTTTTTGTCTTGGTCCCTTGGGACAAATAACTTACACTCCCTCTGACAAGTGGTGCCTACAGGCATCCTATGGAGTATATGATTAGCTTGAAACAAGAAGTTTTTTAGGAAAAGGAGACTTCACTGGAAGAGTGCTAGATAAAGGCAGATACAACTATATCTCTAGTAGTCATTCAACATCCAAATTCCAAAACAATCACCACAAATTTTGAAATGGTAATCCTGGGAAATTGGAAGTTGGTTATATTCCCCTTCCTTAATGGGTTTTGAGAGAAGAAGTCAGATATAATAGGTGCAAAGTGGACTCCCCCTCCATAGGGGTATGCCAAGCTGAAGTTTGATGACACAGAGGTAACCTCAGAATGGCAGGAGCTGGTTGCTTACTGAGGGACTTCTCAGGGTCTTTCCTAGGAGGAAGAGCAGTGTTCATCCCAAATGCCACCAATAATGAGGGGGAAGCTATAGCACTGGTAGAAGAATTGTGATCATCCAGGTAAAAAGGATATAAGAAAATTATCACAGAAGGGTTAGGAACTTAGAATCTATTTAGAAGTAAAATATGCCTATTTGGAAACTTAACAGCATCCTAGATGAAGCTAAAAATATCTGTGCCATGACTGAAGAGATTTCATTTCATTGCTGCTACAGGGAGTGTAATAGGCTAGTGGATCTGTTTGCAATCATTTCATCTTAACAGCTTCCCATGGAGAGAGATTGAATGGGTGGAATGAACTATATTTGTTTCTATCTGTGGACATGACTTAGCACCTAAATACAGAATAGGTGGTGGATCGGTGGCATTTCCACAAAGTGTTCATGCACTTAAGGTCTTTCACAATATGGGGAGGGTAATGATTATTTGATAGGGGAACCTTACCACAGCATGTCCGTAAATGAATACGAGGCAAGCACACACGATCTCCATTTATTCCTACCCTGCTGCAGTAAATAATTAATGTGCTGCACATTTTTTCTTGCCTCGATGTTTTCTCCTTGTTTTTTCTTACAGGCTTCAAAGAAGTAGGGTACTTCTGCTTCATAAATCGTGGTTGAGTCTCTATGTGACATGCCCCACAGGGGTGCCATTTTAGACGGATGCCTAAATAACACATTCCACATAGACAATGGTGATATCCTGGCCATGGTTCATAGCATCTTAGGTTCTAATCGAACTGTGAACACAGGGATGAAAATAATAAGAGCATCCATTGAAGACAACTTTAAGATTAAGCTGGCAAAAGTAGTAGAAAACCAAGACATCTACAACTAGATTCTCAAGTGAGTGATAATGAGGGGTTTAACTATCTCATAGAATGTGTTGCATCCCGAACAACAAGAGGAGTAACCAGAGTCTTAAGGAAGACAATGCAGTAGATGTAAATATGAAAATTCTAACTCTGAGAAGAGAAATTCAGATGGTTCACAAGGCCTACGAGGATTGGAGGGAATTTAGCAAGCCTTTGGCAAGCTATGTGGTTGACTTGAGGGTAGTGCACAAAGAAGGGCTGCCCAAAGTTGCCAGCCTGTCAACCTTGCTAGTGTTGTGTGAGAAAGGATACAATGCTTTGGTGAAGAAGATGCAAAGGGAACCCAGTATCTATTTCTGAATAGTGACTAAAATTGAGAAACAGGTAGAGTAGGCTTGTAACCCAGACCTGACAAATGATTTCTTTTTAGGGTAGTGCCAATCCTCATTGTCTGATGCAAACAAGCCCTACCATCATGACTTCTACTGAAATCAAATGAATAGGGGTGAGCGCTTTTTGTAGTTTCCCTCTTTGTGACTTGTTAGTTGAAATGTGTGGTTTTGTTGTTAGTTTTATGATCGGATTTAATGCACAGAAAATTAATTCAAAAATCAGACAATAACACAGCAGATACCCTGGGAAAACCCTCCTCTAGAGGGAGAAATACCCCGCAACAAATATATCTCTTATACATATGAGCAATGGCAACAAGTATCTTTACAATGAGGCCACACACAAGGCCAATAAACAGCACCGGCAATGGCTGCAATACACACTAATAATCCACCCTTCAATCTGCACTTGAATAGACTCACAATCTTCTCCTATATGAATTCGCACTACTCTTCTTGAAGAACTCGCACTTAATGGAGAAGGAGATCGAACTTTGCTTGATGCTCAAATGAGAGAAAGTGACCTTCTATATATACATGTTGCTTAGAGGGGTTGCACCTTTTCAAGGGCAAGGTCAGCCACCATAAAAATAATTAGAAATAATAAATAATAATTACAAAGGAGGTCGGCCATCTTAGAGATATATTGCCATTAAATAATCACAAGTAAATAAGGAAGTATGAAGCCTGAAGCTGCAATAACATCAACATTTGTTTGGTAAAACAATTTCAGCAGGTCTTGGGTTGTTTGGTAGAGTGTTGGTAACAGGAAAGATATTGTCCTGTAGTTTGCTTTGGATTTTGTGTTACTAGATGTATGTTGTTGATTGTAACTGTTGTAAATGATGAGAAAGAAAGAATGACAGTTTTTGAAATCAAGTCCTCAACTGTAGGAGGCATTTTGTAAAGGGGCATGCAATTATCACTCAGCGATGTAAACTCTTTGCAAATAGTAATAGGAATATATGTTCTATTTCCACTGTTACATTTGAGCACTGGCTTAGAATGAATGATGTTCATTCTTGAATTTTTGCAGAGAGATTAGGCCTTTATCTTTTATGGACAGGTAACCCATGGACGGAATCTCTGAATTTACCAGTAAAAAAATACCTTGATACCTATGCACTTATGAAAGAAAATACTACTAGAGGAGGCTGAATGAAATTCTAGTGGCAGTAATTCTATAATATACAAATCCATTTTGTAATTCTGAAATGTATCATGCTTCGGACACGCTTGTATGCATTCTAACAAATTATTATTTTTTCAATATGTTCAATTTTAGTTTTTTTTTGAAGGGATCCTCATTCATCAATGTTCACATTCGTTTGAGCATATACCAAATAGTTTGGGACTTGGATCTTGAATGATAAGATATGAGTTCTTTTTTCAATTTTGTATTGTCCCTTTTGAAAGTGAGCAAGGGAAAAATAAGTGAAAATAATATTTTATTATTTTTGGTTTTTGGTGCACAAGGGGGAGGAAGAAATAATATTTAAGTTTGATTTTTGGCGCCTAAAATAATTTAATATTTTATTTGGGGCTGGGCGACCCCTTTTTGGGAGTTATAAGGAGAAACATAAATAAAATTAATAATTTTGAATTATTGATTTTGGCGTCCAAGTTGTGGATAAATAAATAAAAAAATATAATAAATCTGGATTGGGGCTTTGGTGCCCAAAAGGAGATAAAAAAATAAATAAAAGCAAATTTAAAAGGTGAAGTTAGTGCCCAAGATGGGTCGGCCAAGTTGGAGTGATAAGGGAGGATTGATATATATACAGGTTTATTTGGAGGGTTTCATATCATGGTGGATTATTCTTCTTTTCTGGTCAAGCAATTCTTGCAGCCATTTCTGAGGATGAGAATCTTCCGAAATTAGTAGGATGAAAACTCTACTTTGAGAGGTGAATCCACCTAGGGTTCATCATTGAGCATATTTGCAGGTTTAATATCATTTTGGAGCTTCAACCAGCTAGGGCTTGAAGTTTATTTGCTTCAGATTTGGAAATTTTATTGCCATATTTTCATATTATCCTGGACGGCTAGGGTTTTTACTGCTGGAGAAATTTTGCAGAGCTGGACGCTAGGGTTTATGATCCCTATTTCGTGATATATTGCTAATTTCGTGACCAAAACATTTTATAAAAAATTCCTGCATAAGGGCGATAGGCTGGTTGAATTTTTTAAAGCTCTTGGTGAGGGTTTAAGACTTGTATCAGTTGGAAAATAATTTATAAATTTATTTCTGCATATGGGCGATGGGGTTTTGTGAAGATTGAAGAGGAAATTCCGAAATAGTCATTTCAGTCCAAGTGCACCTAGGGTTTGAAGGCATCATTGGTATTGGAGATATTTTTTTGAGAGTTTTCCAGCTTCTTTCCAAGGGTTTATTGCTGATCTGGAATTATCACCTACAGCCATACCTTTTCAGCTAAAGTGCCATCTTCTTCATTGACCAAAGTGTTTGATATTGCAGCCTATGATCCGGGTATGCTTATATTTCATTGGGAATTAATATTGATTGGATTTCGAAGGAAATATCTTGCTGCTGTAATCAAATCAGACCTATCAGACTTTGCTTCATTGTACTCTCATTGCCCTTGAGGGGAAATAAGAAGTTGTTGTATGTTCTTTCATTGTTTTGCATTCTATATTATTTATTGTCATTATATGCATTTGTTTTGCCAAAACCAAACTGAAAACAATCATACAATACTCAACACAAGTGGAATTAACCTGAAAAATCAGAACTCAGTCCATTTCATGCAAAGGGTTTGACGAAATGTCAAACCTATAAACTGAAAATTAAGGTCAGATTGGCAAGGGGATATTTCAAATTTATAGAACATATGCTGTTTATTGGAGGTCTCTAATTGGCTGTGAACTTGCATGTGTTTTAATATTAAAGAATTTATTTTAATGTGGATTATTTTAGTTATGTTGAAAGGATCTTTCTTTGCTTCTTTTAGGTTGACTCAAATTTGTTCTAGCATGTACTATATATTTTGGGGCTTGAATCTCATGTTATTGGAGTTCAGGACCGTTTTTTCAACATCTAGAACATTTGTAACTTTATTAATTACATAATTGTGTGTGTGCAGATACTGCGAAGATAACCAAGGGAGCTTTTTTGCATGTTGAACAAGAAGCTCTACAGTTGCGGGTATGGTCACATGCTGCTCTTTGAACAAACTTGTCAACTTTGTACATTATTTAGGCTGATCAAAATTGTGTTGTTGGTAACTAGATTTTCAACATTATAGCATTGAATGTCTTAATTGTTACAGTTTGTTAAGTTCAACAAGTTAATACTAAAATTTTGGCAGAAAAACAATTTTTTTGGGATACATAAATTGTGGGAGTGGGGTGCCTCACCCATTACATTAACAACAAACTGTAAATATATTTCAAGCATGAGAATCACAACCTAAATGTGATCATATTGCTACAGAATCTAAAAGAAAACTGAACTAGGGAGGCCCTACTTGAAAGCCAGGGAACTCTGAACCCAACTGATCCCAAGATCACAAGCAAGGAACCAGAAGCATCAACAAAAAAGAAGCTGCTACAATTCAAAAAAACATACCAGACATGGGGACCAAAGTACCTACATCTCCGTCAGAGACAACCCTCCTCGTGCATTCAATGTTCCTGCCATGCCTTCTCCATTTCCCCCAACAACCACATCTGCAGTCCTCATCAGAAATTTAACTGCTCTGTGAGTCCTCTCCCTTCTTTCACCATCTTAATCAGGAAATGGGGTTTGGAAAGGCTGCAGCAAGGTGGAAAAATCAAATGCTGGAATGAAGCCTTCACCATGACCTTAACCACAAAAGGCTGCAGCTTCTCTACTGCTTTCACCAAAACTAAGAATCTGGCTTCAAGTTCTTTGAAGGATGCCATAGAGAACAGTACAATTCCCCTCCCGCAACAGGAAAATGCGGACATCATTGACCACTGCATAATCCAATGTGACATCCAAACTCCCTATGAACTCTTCCCTCACAAAACTTTGAGCAATGGCTTTTGCTGATTCCTTGCTCTTCACAAAATCTAAAATGTTTGAAATAAAGATGGAAACAATTTCATAATTTGCTTTACTATGTATAACTACCTCCAAGTAGTCAGAGACTAGCACCTCTTTAATTGCTTGCTACACATAGCCAATCTGGATGGCAAAAATAATGGCCAATCTAGCATCTGATACCTCCCCCCACCCACTCCCTAAACACCATTTCCTTTTTCGCTGAAAAGAGAAAGAAAACTTAAGGTCCGTCAACAATGCTTACCTATACTCTTCAATGTCTCTTCACTTCCACCTATCTCAAAAGCAAACTGTGGCAATGCTTATACATCCATTCACCTCCACTATTATTCTTCATCATACATTCATAACATGTGCATTTAAGCCACCAGAATCAACAATGGTTAGTGGAGGTAACCTATCTTTTCTCAACTTAAATATCCTCCACATGGAATAACAAAAAAATTGTAATGATTTTTTAGGTTCCTATTTCTTTGCTAGCCCTTCCCAGTGATCAATGAAATTGTCAATTATTAGGTGTTGTTCTGACTCAGTTCCATAATTTGCCTAGAAATCTGCAATCCTATTTGTCTCTGTATAACAATGTCCAAAAGAGAAGGATTCAAATGTATCCATAGCAGCCATACTGTTATGAGAATAATCTCTATTTTCCAATTAAGCAAGCCTTTATTAAAATTGTACCTTCTCCAAGCCAGGAAGAGGGAGGACAATCATGTTGTACCATTTTTCACCATTAAGGGGAACAATTGTGTGTTGTATCATCCATTTTATGAGTAATATACTTGGGTAGAATAGCAGTTGCCTCTACCAACTGGGTTTTTCACCTCACATTGGTGTTTTCCCAGCTCAAATATTGTGTTTTGTTGCAGCACTTTGTTTTCTCAGTAGCCTAGCATACTCATATTTTCATTAATGGCTGTCATTTAATCATGAATTAAGTAGCACAGTGATAAGTCTAGGTTTTGTAATTTGTACAAGCATAGGTCTTGAGATTTTACGGATCATAGATTGTTTAAGGCTGGTTGCTTGGTGAATTGGATATGGGTTTGTTTATAGAATTACACAGCCATCAGAAGTAATTTAATCTCATATTAATTTCTTTCTCCCTAACTATTTCTCTATTTTGGTTTTCTTTTAAAACTGGTAGTTAGGATTTTGATTAAAGTTTTAGACAGGTTCATCTTGTATTGTAATACATTGAAATCTTTTACAAAAATAAATTAAGGTATGCTTTTGGTTCAGTGATTTTCTAGTGTTGCTTTGTTTGTTACATTTTGTCTAACTATTTTGTTCTATCAATTTAAATAACCTGCACAATGGTATCCTGAGCTTTGTAGGAATTCTACCTATTCAAGGGAAAATGTTCTGTTCTCAAATGTTGATGTGCCATTTGTGATTTCAACAAGTATAAACTTATTTTTTCTCTCTGTGAAGATGATTCATTTATGACTTTTTGTTTATTTGGTTAATTTTCGCAGGATGCATTAGAACTTACTAAGCAAGAGGAGGCCTTTGTCAAGAATGCTCTTCATGGATCCAACAGGTACTATAAATTCTGCGTTACTCCAACAAATCTGATGGCAATACCCATACAATATTAGCATGTAAAGGGAGGTTAACTATGGACTAAGGTTTTATTGTTGACATACATTTGTATAGTGAAGAAGTCCTGGTGATGCATAAAAGCTCAAACATTCAAATTACCAGAGGAATCTTTCAATGTCTGAAACCAGAGGGAAGGTTAAATGATGATGTAGGTCATTTTGAAGAATCAGTATCTCTGTTTTTGATTATTAATGCTTATGTGCCTGTTTGATGTTGGATACTAATAGTTCAATATTTCTGTGAGTTTTTTGGAAGCAATATTTCCACGGTAAAATGTTAAATGTGTGTTTTCCACTGCCAGGTAATTAATCTGTATCTAGAGCTGTTAAAGGAAAGGGAAAAAAGGGCTCCCACAAAATTCTTGAAATGCCACTTCTTTAATACCTTCTTCTATGTGAAGGTGCTTTTTCAATTGGATATGTAGAAGCCTTCGCAGTTAAGAACGATAAGTGTTTATGACTAGATTTGGAAGGCTGTATATTGTAACATAATATTGGGAAATTTATGTAACCTTCACAAATGCCTTCTTTTGTACTGATTTAATGCAATGCTTTTGACTGTCAGCTTACAGATAGTGGAAAATACAATTACAATGCTGTAAAGAGATGGACAAGGCACCAGAAGCTTGGTTATAATTTACTTGAATGTGACTCTGTAATGACTTTGCTCTTGTCTTGTTTAAACAGTTTAATGTCATAGATTGAAATTAGAGTTATGACCCCTTACGTTGGTTATGCAGATTCTTGTTCCTATCCACAAGTTTTATCAGCACCATTGGTGCTTGGCTATCATCAATATTAAAGAAAAGAAATTCCAGTATTATGACTCACTCAGTGGAACAAATCAAGATGATCGTGTCTTTAATGTCCTGGCATGTGTATCTTCCCTTGGCAACTCTTGCATTGTGCTTTGAAATGTTTTAATGTTAATCCTATCATTCATAGTGAGTGTACTGGCAAATGTTTCACAATTGATTCTTTTGTACTTCAGGCCCAATATATTAAGGATGAAGCAGAGGATAAGTGTAGGAAAGATCTGGATGTGAATAAATGGAAACGAGAATATGTGGAAAACCTTCCTAAACAAGGGAACAAGTATGTTCAAATACAATCAAAATAATAATAATAAATTTCAAATTTGTTCTTTTTTAATTCCTTGAGTTTTGTATGATCATTGTTTGTTTATGAAGTGTCCCAATAATACTGATGTGCCTTATAAATAGAAGTTTAATACTTTTATCTATGTAACATTTCCCAAAGCAGAAATTTATAAATGGCCCTCGTTCAATGCCATCATTACTCAGGAAAATGATAAAAGGAAAACAATAAGAAAAGCTGAGTGATCTGGCTGCAAGAAAATCATCTGATGTGGCAATCATTTAGGTTCAGGATTGGAAAACTAGGTAATTATCCTTTATTAAAAGGAAGCAAGCTCAACGTTCATGGTTCTAACATGATGGTTCAAGCTGCATGAATAATATTTGAGTGATTTGACTGCAAGAAAATTGTCTAATGTGGCAATCATTTAGATTCAGGATTGGCAAACTAGTTAAGTACCCTTTATAAAAAGGAAGCAACCTCATATTCATGGTTCTAACATCATGATTCAAGCAGCATGAACAATATATTTTGGAATAGAATTTTACCTTTTGGCTTTTGAAGATGGTCTACATCCTATCATCAATCTGTATAAAAGCATATCAAATTTCTGAAGCTGTTAACTGCAGTGTTTTTGATCAACCTGAGTATGCTCTGCCTCATCTACCTTGTTCACTAAAGATAGGCTTTTGAGTCCTGTTCAAGGTCATTCCCAGCATTCTTCCAAATACATGTGGGTATTGTCCCATATAATCTTCTTCTCAATAAAATTTTTCCATTTCCAACAATCATGTAGCATACCACACCAGTAATTTAACACTTCCAATATTATTTGATTAAACTATATGCGATTTCCTACTTCAAGGATTGTTATTTCTCAGGATGTCTAGATCTAAGTTGCTTTGGAAATGTGAATCATGCTTTGTAATTGAAGTATAAAAAAGAAAATTGAACACACAATACTGCTGCAATCAACTGTGACAACTCAGAACCCCTCTAGTAGCAAACTAGCAGTTTATGTCAATGGAACATTGACAGGGCCTGATATACTGATTATTTTCTTTTGACAGCTATGACTGTGGAGTGTTCTTGATTAAGTATGCTGATTTCCATAGTCATGGAATGCCCTTTAATTTCACACAGGTAACTCATGCACTGCAAAATTTCAATAAATATTTAATTGTAAGGGAGTGTGTTATGCAAAGAGTTTTTAGGACATAGTACTTGGATAAATCATTTGGAATGAATTGACTATGCTTCATTCACTCTTTTTCAGGCAGACATTCCTTATTTCCGCCAGAGAATTGCAAAAGAGATTCTGAGACTAAGAGCAGAATGACTGCCGTGCCTGTTCAGATATAGTCATGTTGGCAGGGAATTCGCCATCAAAGAATGTTCTGGACCTAGTGCTTGGATAAATAATTTGGAATGAATTGATGAGTCAATGGTAGAGCTGTCTCTTCCAGTCAATAACAATATGCTTTCAGATCTCAGTTTGAGAAAGACATTGAGATGTTTCATATTCTCCTTTTCAGGTGGACATCCCTTTTTTCCGCAAGAGGGCAGCTAAGGAGATTCTGAGACCAAGAACAGAGTGACTGCTGTGCCTTTGCAGACTAAAATCTTGTTGGCCAGGAATTCAGCCAGTGTTATGTATGCTACATGCTCTGATAAGACATTTTTCACTAATTACAAATGTATATGTGAACTTCTGGACAAGCTGAAAAGATATGATCTGGCAATGAGTATGTATGTACTCCAACAGTGATGTAATAGTTCTTGGTGGGCAAAGCCACACTTTTTTATATGTTGGGTAAAGACCTTTTGCTCTTGTCAGCAATGAAAGCTTTTGTAGTGACTAGCGACTGATGTTTATCTCAACAAGAACTCTGGTAATGAAACAGTTTTTCCAGACTCCAGAGCATGTCATGTTTGGAAAATGTCTTAATCTCAGCTGCATGTGGAACTGAGCTATGCAAGAGCCAGCGTTTGGTGACACAATGTTGGTTCTCCAGCTTTTATTATGTGTTAGTCTCCTGTCCACCAAGATCTTGGCATTTTATGATTATAACTAGTTGTCAAGATAATCTCTTGTATTGAGATCTCAAGAAAACAGACAGTCGTTTCCTTTCAAATGTGATGGATGGAATGCCTTTAAATATTAATTTGTTGAGAGAAAGTTTCTGGGAGAGTCTGTTGAGTTTCAGTCAGTTTTTTGCTTTATTTAAGAGAAAAATTATTGTGTCTGGACTCTGAACTACCTTATTCACTCCCAAAATCATAAATGAATAAAGGGAAGATTTGTGCTCACTCCCTTCATTAGGTATGCTTTCCTATAAATTATGTTGGATACTGTTTATTATTTCTCTCGTGTATGTGTTTAATTCATGAAAGACATAAAATGGGCAAAATACTGAAGGTGCTAAACAAATTGGGGTTCATAGGAAATATGAAGGTAAAAATGAATAGACTAAATTATGTCCAAGATGCATTTTGGAATAGCAGTCTGGGTTATTCCCTTGTTCTTGTGGTTTGGGTGCTGTTGATTTATCTGTAAACTATTGGAGATACTCTCCTAGGAGTCAACATACAGATTTCCTAGTGTCAACTCTGCAACACATCTCTAACACACTGTTTTTAACCAACCCATGGAGATAATAACATTCTACCATGTTCATTTGATCATCAGCATCATATAAAATGCATAATAGAGGGTTCAATTGTAAAGAAACATAAGACAATGAATGGAACAGCCCATATACCCTGGATAAAACCTTGAAGGGAGAAAACTTGAGTGAGGATTCTTAAAGGTCCTCATTCCACTCTTTCAGTTCATACAAGTGCGTACAAGACTTCTATCACAACAATGAACTATGTCTTCACGTACACCAAGCCCAGACACACCTGCAATATGTTCTCACCATTGAAGCATGCATCTCTGCTCTTTTATGGTCAATATGAACAAAAAACATGAATGTTTTCAAGAGTGTCAACCGCTCAAACATCTTTCACAATGCATATATAGATTCCTTCCAACCTTTATTAGAGCTAAAGATAACATCAAACATTGAAAATGTGAAAATGCATTAAAAAAACACTTAAAATTCCAACTCTATCTGCAATGCATTGAAACCAGCACTTGTTGTAGAGAAGTGGTTTCAAAACAGCCGTGGCAGTGTAAAAATTGCTAATTCCAACATAGTGGTTTTTTCAAAACCACCTTGGCAATTTCAAAACCACCTTTGTTCCAAGACATCCTTGCAATGTTTTGGACCACTGTAAACATGATTCTCACAAAAGTACTCTTCCACGATGAAACGCATTGCAGACACATTTCCTTACTCCCATGGTTTCAGGGTATCTCCTTAGATTGAAAGTGGCATATTGATTCCATGCTCCAATATCATTGATGTATCTTTTGATTTGTGCCTTTGTTCCAGGACATCCTCACAATGTTCTGGACCCCGCAAACGCGATTCTCACAAAAGTACACTCTTCCATGACGAAAAACCCTGCAAACAAACATTTCTTTTCTCCCATGGTTTCAGGGTTTCTCCTTAGATTGAAAGTGGCAAGATTATATCCTCAACCCTACCATATAACACGACTTATTCTCTTAATCAATTGTTCACTCGTTAGTATGATTAGTATCTATTACTTGAGCAAATAGTGGAGCCAAAAGTTTATGTGTTTTTTGCTTTTCATGAAAGAGGCTTATTTGAGGCGATTTGATTTGGTTGTATCCTGATTTGTAGTTGCACGGAAGAAAGAAGACTGAAACATTGAACTAATAACAAGAAGGCTGCTGTTTAATACACGTGTAGTTGTGTGGAAGAAAATAAGACAGGAACAATGCACTAGGAACGACTATGTGCAATGAACATTAGAATTTAACTGAAAAGTTTTAGAAAAACATTTAGTTTGTGTAAGAGCAATGACAGCCATGAGGGGGATGTGGGTGATTTTCATCACTCACGAGGTGTAGTTGTTAGGGGTCGAGTCATTTGATCACGAGCAGAAAATTGTTCCCAGTTGTTCCCTGCATTTGTTGATATTACCAGAATTTTCTTCACATGAAACCTGAGTCTCGGGTAGGAGGGATAATGGGGAGGAAGGGCAGGGAAGATGTAGTATAAGGGTGCATATGGGAGGAAGCTGAGCTTGCTCCTAAATAATCTCTATTATCTTACATTTTCAAAAAAGTAATCTGTTGATTGCTTGTAGTGTATGTTTATAGTTTTTGAATGATCAACTTATTAATATAGGAAATCATTGTTTCAATCTATTCTTGCTACTTGCAGATCAAATGAAGAAGCTGTAGAGGGCTTATTTCGATGATGAATCGATTATAGGTGAGCATCCTTTATATGCTTATTCTAGTTTTGAATAGCCTTAAAGGTCTCGTGAAGAATGGCAAGTTAGTTTAGATTAGTTTTTTTTTTTAATTGCCTTCCAATAAAAACATTATCAATTTTCAACCTATTGACAATGATGATTCCATGATAACAAGATAGAATTTTAGCCATATTATTTATGTGGATTTTGATTCCCCGAGTAAATGTTACTAGTGTGGAACCCCTTCAATTTCAAGGGATTCCTCCTATTTTCAGCTTGTTTGGGCATTTCTTTGAAGCAATTATAAAATTGATCTTTATTGGGGCGCACATTGGAGTTTTAGATGAGTAGGGTTTAATAGACAACCAGGGAGTTTAATAATAAAAGGGGGGTGTGCCAAAAATTTGCTATTAGATAGTTCATCGTATTAGTTTAAGTGAACATATTAGTATCGGTATTGTGTGATGCCCAAAGCTTTCGCTCAAGGCTTTAATGGACAAAACATAGACCAACAAAATTTTCACATAACAAAAGTGGTATAGCATACCCACATAACAGACTAACATGCCCAAGGTGCCACTTGCAACCCATCGTGACATGTTTGGCACACACACCAAAGCACAAATACAATGACACAAGCAGGAGACTTAACATAGGATGAGTCACCAAGGTTGGCACTAGAAATAGGCATGGAAGAGAGATAGGATAACTAAAACTATTGGTTTACCTTCTTTGCATCTTTACTAAACAATCCTCCAAGTTTGAAAGAGATACAATAAGTAGAAAGGCTAAAACATTCATTTTGGGTTCTTGAGAGGGATTGACTGTGTTAGACTTTGGGATCCAACATGGACTTGGAACTTAGTTTTGAGCCCCAAATCCCTTATGACATTTTCCATTCGTTGAACAACATGGCTAAACCTAATTGTCTATGGACCTTGGAACTTTGCTTAGATTTGTGAGGTTCCACCTAATCTTTAGGTCCTGCAGCAACATCAAACACTCCTTCATGGGCCTTGAGTTTGTGTGCAAACTTGAGACTTGTTCCTAGGTCCTTGGTACCTTCTGCCCTCTGTGATCCATAACTCAACTTAAAATTCAACAAGACCTCCGCAAGTGTCAGACCCTTGTTAAGACGTAGAACCCTAAGTTTCAAGTCCTTGTTTCCTTCTAGTCCTTGCGACCCACAAACTAGACATGTAGAAAATGAATACCTAGCAAACATTGGACTTATTCCCAAGTTCCAATTCATCCCCAACCTCCACAACCCACCAAGCACTTCAATAGTGCAAATCTCAAACTTAACCTTAGATTTAAGACATTCCAAGTCCTTTGTTCACTCTGACACCTACAAATCACTAACATAGGACCAAGGGTTCCAAGTTCCCAACCCCTTCCAATGTTCATGACGAGCCAAATTAAATGAGGATTTACCTTCAAACTACATATTATGGAATTCAAAGCAAACTTGGAACTTATGTGAGTTCTAGGTTCTAATTCTAACTAGAAACCCTACCTTGGCAAGAATATAATTAGAGGAAGAAACCTTTGTGATAGGAAAACGCCAAATTCTATTTATTTCACGAAACAAGGCATAACGTTCTCATTCTTTGAGTTGTTTGTGAATGGTCTTGGGGATACATTCGTGAGGTAGTGGACTTCTACTTGGCCACATGATAACCTCTCAAAGTACATGGATCCTAAGAAAATGGAAGATTAGCAATCTACACTCTTTTAAATAAAGAAAGACAACACAAAAATTTGAAATGCAACTAAGCACAATAAAGACAATGCTTATCATAACCACAAGATGATTAGGATCCCAATAGACAAGCCAATATCCTAGAGACTCTTGAGTCTCCAATGGTGGTACAATGCCACCCAACCATGTGCTACCCTCAAGCCCACCTCACTATACTTAGAGATGATAAAAAAGGGCTTCATACACACTCACATCAAACAAGAAGTATGACAACACTCATGCAAAACAAACATGCACGATAGTGTTGCAAAAAACAAATACACCATGCGACATTCACATGAAAATCACAACAGGATCACATCAATATTGAATGTAAAGATCAAAATGAAGAATAATGACAAGAATCCTAGGCATAGGACAAGGAGTGTCAACACAATCACTCAATCATGTTGTGGAAATTTTGGTAGTAGAGCTTCCTTAATGAAGATACTCATGACATTCACCAACTCCAAAGTTGTGACACATCACTTGTCACTAGATTGAAGCTTTGAGAATGTTCCAATCCTAGCACAAAAACATCTTATTTAATCATTTAATTAATCCTACTATTCATTATGCTTTCACTTGGTTAAACTCTCCACATATTTGTTCCTACAACTCCTTTGTACCATGGAAAATGATGAGAGCCACTCCTTTCTTACCCTAGACTTTAGTCTTAAAGGCTCAACACTTTGAACCTACGATTTAGGTGTGGCATAGAAATCCATAAACAACTTTCATGACATGATTCTTAAAGATGCATAATTTCATTTTACATTGGAAACCATTCCATCCACAAATTAGAACACTAAAATCAAGTCTTAAATTGCAATTTTCTATATTTTATCAAAATGCCAAAAATAAAAAAAATCCTACTTAATGGAGTGCATGCAACTTTGAAATTTCTTGTTTTGTTTTGGAAGAAATATTAAAAATACGAAGATTCACTTCTTTCCTAAATTCATTAACATCACTAATTTCACATAAACTTGGGAAGAGAGGATCCTAATAAAATTTTGCTGTAGTAAGGGCTCTAAAATGAGCTTTTTGGTAAAATTTTTAAAATGCAAATTTAGAAATGAAATTCTAGAAACATTCTAATTCTTTTCTATCTCTAAGCCATTTACACCACCTACTATGGACGTGGTAGTAGGGAAGTCCCATTAAAAATTCAAGAATTTAATTTAAATACAAAAGGAAAAAGCGCCTCTTTCAAATGAAGAACAACATCAATGAAGGTAATTCTTCCCTTGAATCTAAGCACATACTTAAACAATCTTTCAAACAAAAACCACACACATACTAGCCACCACTTCAATATTTTCTTACCATTCTAGAATTTTCTTTTCAAAATGTAATGAATTTCTTTTCCATTTTTTCTTCATACACCTTTTTCCCTTTTTCTTTATTTTTGTTTTCTTTACTAGAATAACATTTTAGAAGAATTAAAATAAAAACACACTATACATTAACATAAATTCTTTCTCAATAAACAATAGTTTATTTAATTCCCTAAGGCAATTAAATATAAACATCACTTTTCCACAAGAATAAATTAAAACGATATAATTTCTTGCTTTGAAGCATAATTAAATATCATTTTTGTAATTGTAAACACATTTTAATGTAATTTTCACTCTTTAGATATTAAGATAGAAACAAATGCATACACCTCATGAGTTTGTACAAATTACGGATTTTGGAATTGCCTTCGATTTAGATATGAATTAATACTGGGATACACAAGATCTATCACATACTCAAATCAAGTGAGATAAGGGTTAACACATAAACGAAAAATAACCCAGTTGTAAGTGTCTCATTTATAACCACCAATGGAGATTAACCCTATAGTTGCACACTCACATTACCCCTGAGGCACGCACACACACACACACACACATATAATGGTTGAAGCAAAGTATAAATAGCCAATCTAGCATCACATGATATACACCGTTTAAACATCAAATCTAGCATGAATCATTAATTAAAAGTACAATGATGTAATAACCAATAAGAAATCACATACAACCCATACACGATAAACACAATTATACAACACAAACACACATATATAAACAATGGAATGGTAACACTGGGAGATCACATAATAAAGGTTACAACATAACATTCATAGACCATCATCTAAATAACAATACAAAAGATCATTGGAAATATCTCAATGACACAACAAAATATCATCCTTAATAATGATAGTGGAAATAAAGAAAAATAAATGAAGGACAAGGTAGAAGTGCCAAAGGAATTACATATTTAGGGGAACAAACATTATTGTATGACCATTTATTTTGATTGTGTGGACCATTTTATTGATAGTTTTTTCTCATTTATTTTAGCACTTGATATTCCTTTTCTTTTCATTATTGCATTATAACAAAGTTAAGGTCAAGATTTCGTTTGTTGGATTATAAGCATATTAGTGTGAATGTGAATCTATTGTTTGAAATATCGTGATAAAGGACTATGGTCTTTATGTGTATGAACATAAAATCTAATGCCTTTCAAAGGTGGTGAGCAAGAAGGTAATGCAAAAGTGAATGTGCTATGATTTCTTGGTCATTTTTTTTGTAATTGGAGTAATTCTTAGCAAACCTATCTAACCATGATATACTATTCAAATTGGATGAAATATAATTTTTGTACATTCAAAATTCTTTCACATTGTGTCCACAATATATTTGGAAGCTAGTCACACGCTACTATTTTCCACAACTTTTGTATAGTTCAAACTGAAGATTAGTGAGGTATCATTGGAAAAAGTTATTTTCATTACAATATAATACACAAATTCACAACCCTCAAGACCTAATTAACAATAACTAATACATCAAATTTCATTTCCATTATTTAAGTTGAAGCTGATATTTTTCGTCCACACACATTTACAAATTGAACACAATTAAATTTGACACCTTCCAATTTGTAGATATATTTTAAGTTCACTAATATGTTAATATTGTATTACTAGCCCTATCCATCATGTCTCATACTCTAGGTAGAGGGGTTGAGCTGCAAAAAATCTAGGTGACTCTTCTAGAGCTTACCGCCAATAGATATCTAAATGTTAACTGAACAAACAACCTTTAAAATAATGTGTTAATATTAAAGACATTAAATTTCCATAGTTTGTATTATTTAATTTGAAGGCTTAAGGATTTAACTATGTAAACATTTTTCCATTATCTCCAAAATAGTAAAAAGAAAAACTATAAGATGTTCTTCATGATCAAACACATAAGAAACATGAGAAAAAACATCACTTAGCAAAGAAACAAAAACATACAAGATTGTATGTAAGAATGACCATAAAGAAACCCTAAAAGTGTGAAAATCTAGCAAGAGTGAGCTTTATGCTCCTCATATCATTATCTCAGTCGACTACAATTGTTACATCACCAAATAGGTCCATTGGAGCCATACAACACATACAAATATCCTTCACAAGTACTACACAAATCGTGCAACTCAAAAACCATGTCTCCTATACTTGCAATTTCACAAAAAATAAGAAATATGAAGGTTCCAACACGAGTTATGTAAGTCTTAGCCAGTTTATGATTTTAGCCACACTCCTTATGCTTATAGACTTTGGTAATCCTAGTTGATTTTTGAACATTACTTGTAACCATCTAACTCTTGATTTGTGGATTTCATGTTCATTGTCTTGTAGTAGTGGAGTTTAGTGTGGTTATTTATAATGCTAATTAGTCTTTTTATAGAAGTTGAATTAAATATGGATAAAAATATTTAACCTTGGTTATGAGTTAATTGGATAGGGAGCATGTGGTACATATTTATGTTAATATTGTCTTCTGTTGAGATATGGATTATGTCAATGTGGTTACTTTCTTTAAGAATGACCATGTTTATGATTATGATCATAGATCTAAATGATTTTTGAGATGACTTCTTAAGCTCAAGTTAGTAATGTTTTGATTTTTCAGATGATGCTTTAAAATGTTCTATTGAATTTTTGGGATATGTTCAATTGTTAATTTTTATAATGGATATGCAATGGATTCAATGAACTCCATTGATTCTAAATCATGACATTGCTAACTTTGATGCAAAATAGATTCTTGGTAAGTGATTTTGATTATATTAAGAATGCATAGTATCTAGGCAATGGTAATTTACTCACAAAGACTTATTTAAATTGAATTGCATAAGTGTGATGAGATGTGATTACTAACCTAATCTTTATATCATTATTCAAATGAGCATTCAAATTTTATTGTGATTTAAATAATTTTCGTTGTTATAGGAAAGATGATTTAAACATTTAATTTGAAATCAATATTTATTTATTTAACTATTGAAATCTTGTTTTTTTTTAATAGTGGATTTTGTTGGAATTTGAATTTAAATGATAAAGAATGAATTAAACTAAGATATTGATATGTGTTAATCATGATATGTTGTGATTCTTGTGTTACTCCAAATTTGACACATCGATATTGTGTATGAGTTAAATTTGAGACACACAGATTGCTCACATGGGGCAAGTGTTTGGATAAATTACTCTTTTTCATGTGGTAAAATCTAGTGAAATAAGGGAGTTTCTGGAGGATTGCCCTCTTTGTGAGGAAGGAGTGTCTAGAATGTGTCAATGAGATTTGTTCATGAGGGAGTTGTATTTGTTTTCTCTCTCTTCATGAGGAGAGATCATTTTGACGATGGATGTGGGTGTATTCTTGTAAACCTCTAAGGAGGTGTGGTGAGGGTGGTTCTTGTGTGAATGATTATATTGTGAGCTCATATTATGTTGAGTTCTGTTAAGCATTAAGAAAATTATTGAGACAATTCTCTATCTTAAATGACTCCTCAATGAGGGATAGCTCTAAATCCCATTGTATTTTATTTTCTTCTGAGATTTGTTATAGGATTTGGGCTTGTTCATGATCAATGATTTCAAAGTTTGGTTTATTTTATCTTAGCTTACTTAGGTTGGATTCTACCGAGTCTTCTTTAACTCACAAATAGATGAGCTTGATATGTTGAGTGAAAGAGAGGATGTGAGTATTCCCTTAGAGCATTGATTTATATGGTTTGTGTGAAGTCATTTTGACTTGGTTATTTGATTGTATGCTTGTTTATTTGTTTTTTATTGGTTGCTTACAATGAATTGTGTTGCGTGGTTATTTAGAATGGCTTGTGTTCCATTGATTTGATATGTGTTTGGTTACTCGGTTTGGAGCTCATAGATAAAAAATGTAAGGACCTAAATATTGTGTTTTGTAGGGTAGGGTAGGGTCTCCTCTTCTAGTTAGCTCAAACTTAGTAGGCATTTATTTAAGGTCAAAGAAGAAACCAAGGTTATGTAATTGAATGTTGGGTGGGACTAGATCTAGGTCAAATTGTTCCTTAGGAGGTGTCATTATATGTTTTAGATATTTTAGGCTGATGACCTCTATAAGAACTACATGGTGTGACAAAGAGTTTCTAAAAATATTGATGAATGAGATTTTTATGAATGTATTATTGAGATCCTCTACTAGGTCAAAAAGACTAACATAATTGGGAGTGGGGTCAACCATGGGGACCACATTTATGTGATACTTTACTTATGGGGATGTTTGAGGTTCTTGGGTTTCATCATTTCAAACTAATTATAATAAGTCCTACAATTTGGTCTCTCCCTTTATCCCCAATTAAGGGTTTTTGGATATTTTTGGATGAGATTGATTTGGGTGGGGAGGTATTAGGAGTGGGTTGATTGAAAGTGTTATCATGGTGATGAAGTGCTTAGGAAATTTGATAGATCTACAAGTTATAATTTTGAGGGGAGATGGGCTCCTAGTAGCTACAATTTGTTGTGTCCTAGGGATGAAGAAACATGTCAACAAATAAAAATTGTTACTCTTAAGGGATTTTATAAATAAAATTATTTGTAATCCGAGCATGTTTATGTGTTATGCCCCCTTATCTTTGTTGCATCTTGATAAGATTGGTTATAATTGATGTCAAATGTGTGTTGAATATTGTATATGCTCCAAAGATAGTTGATATGCAGAGATATCAGTTGGTGCAAGTCAACATTGAAGTGTGTGGATTTGTCTTGATGTCCCAGTGTGATGTGGAGGTGGGTGCACATGTCCCAATATGTTTATAGTATGTCTACATTTATACCTTTCTATTTTGGTGTACCACACTTGGAGAAAAGTTACAAAAGTTGTTTCCAAGGTATTCATAGTATATTCTCTAAGGCAGTGATAGTCTTTTGGTTTGCATCCCTATGAAAGCAAGATTTAGTCTTGCGGATCTGAAGATAAGTTGATAGAGATGCGAAGGTGTGATATCCAAGAATTCAAGTCATTTCACCTTCTATAGTGAAAGTTCGAAGTGACAGAGTTCTGGTCTGTGCTTTGGAAGTGGAAAATGATGAAGGCTTGGTGGAATGCTCTACATTCCTCTGGTTGTGATGATCTGATCATGTGGTTTTGTGGACATGCTTAGTGATGTCTAGTTCATTCTATATTGGAGATTCAAGTGGTTTGGTGCTCCGCAAGTTTAGTTATCAAGTGATAGAGTGTTGCAATTGATTTTGGATGCCTATTCTTATAAAAAACATAAGTTTGGGTACTTGCGCCAACATAAGATTGAAAAAATCATTGGTAGAGTTTGTGTGGACCTTCTACATATCTCAAAGTATCTCAGGTTTGAAACACATGCAAATCTTTCTTGTTTCCAGTTTCTCACAAATTTTTCAAGTCAGTTTGTGAAGATATGCTTTTGCTGTGGTCGACTTGAGTATGTTGGTGATGTGCACCACAAGTTTATGTTTTTTTGGAGTCCAAGAAGTGTTTGTAGATGTTGTATGAGTCATGCCAACTCATCTAGAAGAATTGTAAATAATGTCTTATCATTTTTATATACCGCCAATGAAGATGTAGGATGACATGTTACAAGTTTGATATTCCTTATTTGTGGAAAACTGAATTTGTATTTTACAAGCATGCAAATGATATATATATAGAAGATCAAAGATGTGAAGATGATGTATGAGTGCATGAACAGAGTGTGACAAGATTCGCTAGAGACCTATTGAGCATAATTGGTGACTGTTAATGGTTGAAGCCATAATATTAGTCACATTTTAATTGTTCTTTCTTTCAATTGGGGAGTAGTAGCTTCCTTGGGTTTCATACCCTAAAAAATTCAAGGGAGTAGTTTCCTGGTGTAGGGGCACCTCATCCATTTTGTCAAAATGTTGTAAATAGGGGTCTTAGGTTAATTTTTGATGTTTTGAGTCTTAATATCATGTAATAAGGTCATAATAGACGATTTGTGATGTAATTGAAGTCATTTGGGGGTCAATTTGGCCAATATTGTAAAACCTTGCAAAATCTTGCAAAATGTTGTCATGTAAAGTGCAAAAATGAAAAAATAGGTAGGTTGAACAGTCAAGGCCTTCAAAAGGTAGTCGTTGCCATTGGGTTTTTAGTTTTTGATGGTTGTAAAAGCTTAAAAGGGACTCACAAACTTCGAGAAAGGTGGTGGATGTAATTTAGAGACAAAAGGCAATAGAGAAACCCCAATTTTCTATATTTTTCATTAAAATTTGTTGTTGCAGACTATAGTACGGCCTTGTAGGGCCTGAGGGTGACCTCCTAAGCATTGAAATTGGTGGGAAGTAGAACTAAATTCCTTTTGGAATTGATTTGGCTTGATTTTATTGAGTTTAAAGGTTTTTATTGCACTTTTACTATAGCCAGCCAGGAACCTTGTTTTTAAGGGTTTAAGAATAAGAAAATGACATAACCAACCATTCCACCGATGGAAACCTCTATAAATTGGTGGAATGGTGTTAATTAGGGTGTTTGAAATTTGTATGGATTTGGCACTAACAGGGGTGAGGGTTTGATGGAGTTTGAGTGATGCCCTACATGCTTTTAAACATGTTTTAAGTAAGGAATGGTGGCTAGGAGTTGGAGTTTGACAAAAGCACATTGGTGGAGTGTGGGATTTGATTGATTAAGCATGTGTAGGCCCAAAATGATGTGTCTGAGCCATTGGTAGAGTGGAACAAGATTGGGAGGTTGCATTTTCAATAAACCCTCATGCAAACTAGCCAAAATAGGCCTAAAGCAAGGTTTAGTGAGTTGGGTGTGCTTGTAGTCTTTTAAATTTCCAAAAAATATTGATTTAGTTCATTTGAGACATATGGAGGACCTTGGAATAGGTTTGGGTGAAGGATTTGACAAGGTTTCTTTGTAAAACAGGGATAATTTTCCCTTAGGACAACTAGATAGTCAAGATTTGAAGGTGATGTTCCAAAAAAAGGTAGGCACAAGTTCGATATGCTAAAGTAGGCAATAATGGGTATCTGAAATGCTCATTATTTTGTGGGTTTGATAAGTATTATGAAAGATATGTCTAATTTCCTTCAATTGGAGTGCTACAAGGAAATTTTATGAATAGAGGCCAAATTGGGATTTTGAAGAAGGAAAGATTGTTCCAAATTACTTGTATTGTGTTTGTTTGAGTGAATCCTCCATGCTCTGCGTCATTTCCTCGTAGGGTTGTAGCCCAAAATCAAATTGTAAACTATTATTTACTTGTGAGATTGTATTAGGATAGTAACTCCTTGCAACATTTCTCATCGTGGTTTTCCCTTGTGGGGTTTTCCACATAAATCTGGAGTCATTTGTGTTATTGTGTGGATGTTTATCTTCTTTCATGTTTTAATTAAGTAGGTGAATGCTTGAATGGTTTAATTCAACATCAACAATAGTTAATTGGGATTGAATTTTAAAGCATACTGATTTGCCCCCTCTTAGTATTTTGATGTGTTCAACAATTGGTATCAGAGCAAGGTTCCTTGATAATTTCCTAAGATCACAAGTAGATCTTGTCTTTGAACACATGGAGAATAAAGTAGTGTCCAAGAAGAAGCGCTTTAAAGAAAAAAAGGTCATGCTCCAAAATGAGGATGGAGAATATGAATTTAAATTCAATAAGGAAGATTGTTTAGTGGATTTTGTAGGAGAGCTTAATTATACTCTAAATGATTTGGATGAATAAATAGAAAAGAATGAAGAGCTCTAGTTTGAGCTTGAAAAAGCAGTGAAGAAAATTGGCAAGATGAAATTTCATCTTGAAGAAGGAAAAATAATTGAGGAGTGTATGAATATCAAGCTCATTGAAAAGACTACTAAATGTTCAAAGCTTGAAGAAGAGATTGTCTCCTTGAGGAAATAACTTGAAAAATAAAAAAGAAAAAATTGACAAAGGGTTGAAGCTGAAAGGAGTTTATGAGATTCTTGATGAGTTAATTTACTCTCAAAAGCCATCAAAAGAGAATTCTGGTATTGGTTTTGAAAAAGGGAAAAGCCCTATAACTAGTGCTTTTGCAAACATATATGAAAGTTTCAAGGTAGAAGGAAAGTATGAAACAATGGAGGAGAAAGCTTCCACTGAAGAACCTAAGAAGACTACCTCCGAAGATACAAAGAAAAATCAAGATAACAAGAAAGAAGATGGATTCATTCCTACTAGAGACAAAGAAGATTAAGAGGTTCTCCACCTACTAGACAACATGCCCCCACCAGGTTCAATCATTCATTTCAAGGTTATTGTTATTATTGCAATAGATTTGTACATAAGGCTGTTGATTGTAGATCTAGGCAAAGAAGAAATGATTACATGGGTAGAAAACCATTTGTGCCTCAAAGGCATGATGCTGTTTCATTTCATGGATATTGTTATGCTTGCAACAATTTTGGTCATAAGGTTGTTGAGTGAAAAACTAAGGTGAAGAGGAACAAATTTGTTCTAGAGCAAGAAATTGTGTGTTACAAGTGTAATAAGGTTGGGCATAAGGCAAATTTTTGTAGTAGTGGTTATGTGAAGTCACCTGTTTAGAACTAAAAGAAAGATGAAACCATAAATCAACAAAAGAAGGGTAATGAAAAGGTCTGGAAGGAAAAGAAAGGTCAAGACAATGAGAAATAGGATGATTCCATGCTTGTGCATTCTACACAAGATCCTATGAAAAATTGAGATAGATCATTATCTTAGAGGGAGCCATGATTTGTAAACCTTTTAGCCCCTTGAAAAGGATAAAGTGCTGAATATTTCAACATGAAAGATGAATTGGAAAAATTCCTTTGGTGTGTAGATCTACTGAACAAGATTGAATTTTTTGATGAAGGTTCTAGAGCAAGAGAATGATTTGTAGAGATATGCTTAGCATCCTTGTATCCTTGTGATGACACAAAGATTTATGGAATAAGAGTTACCTAACAAGTACAAATGCATTTATGATGAAAATTTAGAGTTATTGAAAGAATTTTTATGTGCTAATTGGATTATTTGATTTCATTTGCAATCAAGAGCATTTGTGTTTGGAGCAGAGAAGTGAGAAAAGGCTTTAAAGCTATCTATGTGAAACCTTAGATGTGGTGTTCTCAATTTTTTGAAGAAATATCAATGGTGACACCTCAGGTAATTGATGTGATGGAGAAACCCAAACATAAATACAAAAAGTTTCCATTCAAGGCGACAGAGGTCGAAAAAGATGGTGCATTCTGGAAGGTTCCTATAGATGTGGTGTATTATGAAGACATTATGATTTACATTCATGCCCTGCTAAGTGAAATTGATCATACTTCATCTTTTGAAGTGGTCTGACATGAATTATTGAATGAGAATGGAGTGTACAAGCTAGAGTATGCAAATGTAGTTGCAAAAGGGTTGGACATCTGGAAATATTTTCCAGACTTTTGCAACAACAAAGAATGGGTAAGAATCATCTCAAGCCACATTCACGAAGAATTCATTTGGTTAGATAAACCCTATATAATCACAAAAGAGGAAATTAGGGTAGTTACTAGTCTTTGTTCCACTGGACCAATATCGATGTTGAAATCAATCAAGAATGAAAGGGTTATGGAGCTTATCGGAGCTAATTTTGATAAGAAAACCCTAACTGTAAAAGATATCATTGATCTTGGTATGCCTCTATGGGGATTGCATAAAATATTTATTTTGAAAATAAAGAAGGGTTTTCCACTGCCACCGTAATTCACACCATACATAATGGTGAAGGAAGGTGCCGGTTTTGACCTATACAAGCTATTGAGAGAGAAAATGATGGAAAACTTGAAGTGTACAAAGGAAACTGGTTACAATTTCAGGTTTGGATCTTTTATCATATGCCTTACTTTCTTCTTCATGAATGAATTACCTAGATTTAAAGGAAATATTTAGGATAAGTTTTCTCTAGTTGTTGCACAAATTAAGAAAAACATTGATAATTTTCAAAAAAAGCAAGCATATACTACTTTCTATTGGGGATTCTTTAAGAATATGCAAGCAAAGATGTAAGAGGGAAAGAATTCCATTTGATTTGGTCTGGAAGTACAAGAATGAGGTGACATTCATGATGGAGAAGGATTATTGCTACATGGAAGTTGTAGAAATCCAAACATCATGGATCCCCAAACTACCTTATGTGGTTACACCTAAATACGTTCAAGGTTATGTGGATATTTTTTCTGTCAAAACCTAAGGATCCTAAAGCTGAAAGGTTTTGTACATACAAAGAGATCATGAATAATTTGGATAAGAAGCATGTAGAGGAACATTTTAAAAAACACAAGGATGGGCTTTACAAGGAATGGGGTTTTCCACCAAAAACTACATCAGTTGCTCTTGCAAAGAGTTTTAAAGATAAGTCTATTCCTCCACAAGCTAGTCAAGAGCCAAGGAGATCCGATAGATCCTCTTTTGATGTTGCATCTGCTCTGTAGCCATCCAGTTATACACAATCAACTGGTAGAAGAAGAAAATCTCCATCTATAAATCCACCATAAAAGAAAGGTACTGGAGTTGTGCAAACAAGGCCGAAGTAGAAGGCTAAAAGGAAGAAGACTAATGAGGAAGAGTTTGAAGAGGAGGAAGAATCTAGAGATGAAGAAATATCCTTACAAAAAAAGAAAGGAAAGAAGATAGCTAAGGAGGGAACTAAGTAAAATCCTTTGGTAACACATGATCCTCTTGATTTTGGTGCCATTTTGAATGATACAATGGAGTTGCATCTAGATGTTCCTTTGAAAGATAAGAAGACAATTAAAAAGGTTGTCATTGAATACATGCTCAAGAAAAATATTTCTTTCAGTGACATTGTTGATAAAACTCTAGAAATCCTACAATAGGCTTTGAGACAAAGAAGAGATGATGCCATCAAAGTTGATGAGGAGATGAAACAACAGGAAATAGATGAGGGGGGTCCTCTATCTCTCAAGAGGAAAAGGAGAAGATAATATGGAGATAAGGAAAAGAGCTCCACACAAAGAGAAGAATAAATCTTCTAATGATTATGGATGTTGATATCAAAAGGAATATTTTGAGTGAAACTGAAGAAGTTACCAAGAAGATCATTGATGAAATGATAATTGAAGTTGATATGGTTGCATAGGAGCCTCCAGAAAGGCATGATATTGATGGTGAAATGAATGTACAAGAGTCTTCAAAATAACATGAAACTATTAATGACCCCCCTTCAGATGATACAAATGGGTAAGCTATCTCTGGACAATAAGAATAAGGTGTCTCTAGTTATAAAATGGGGTAGGACATGTCTTTGGTATGGAGATGGAAAAGGAAAAGGATATGGAGAAGGAAAAAGAAGAAGAAATGGAAGAGACATAAAAGGAGGAGAAGGAGAAGGATGGTGAAGGAGAGAGTTTAGAGAAGTAATATTCCTCTCCGATAGATTCAATAAAGGAGTTTTTGGCTCAGGAAATTTAGATACAACCATTGGTATCTCCTCATTTTTTGCATGTTCCTATGTAGTGAATGAATTTTTTCCATGTTGGTAGTTGTTGTCATTGATGTCAACATTGATGGTTGTGTTGTTTTCATTGATGTCAACACTGATGGTTGTCATTGATGTTAACACTAATGAGTTTTTGGCAGTTGTTGTCAACATTGATTGCTAGTTTTAATTGATGTTAGCACTTGAGTAATAAATTGTTAGTCCTTGGAATTGGTTATCTTTTTTATATTCACTTTGGGATAACATTGGTTGGATGTCATGCCTTATCAAAGAAGAGAAGAGTTGAAGAAGTTCATGATTGGATGTCATACCTTGTCAAAGAAAAATTGAAGAAGTTCATGGTTGAATGCCACACCTTATCAAAGAAGAGAAGAGTTGAAGAAGTTCATGGTTGGATGTCATGCATTATTGAAGAAGTATTATTGCCTTATTGAAGAAGTATTATTGCTGATGTTCATATAATGCATTATAATTGTTAGTAGAGTTGATTTCATAATGATATATTCAAATGAGGATTAGAAGCATGAATAATGTTGGAGAGATGTTATTGAAGGTCTACAATCTGTCTCATGTTCTCTCCTGATGTTCTTGATAATATATGTGTTGCTGAAAGGAAGCTCTAGTCTCCACAAGTTGCTCAAATAATTATGGTTCAAGAAGCTACATTGAAGTCTGCTCGGGAGAATGCTCTGCATTCCTCCATAGTTGTAGTGCTGGTATTGTAGTTTGGTATTCAATGTTAGTGTTTTATGTACTTTGCACTCATATCTTTTCAAGTCACCTATGTTTTCATGGAGATTCCTATGAATTGCAAAAGGTTGGCAGTGTTGCTAGTTGCTTGGACTGGTCTAGGAAATGCTCCACATTTCTCTGCATTGAGGTCTCTACTCCTATGACTAGGTGAATGTTCTCACAACATATATGCAATGTATTAGTTCCAATATCATATGCTTAAGTGGTTTGCAAGTTGTTCTACAAATATTACATCATTCAGTTATGTATTTTGTGTTTCCTAAACATAGTTTTTTGTACCTGTTTGGTTTGTGATGGTTGTTGATGGCATGAAAATATGAAAAAAGTGTATGGAAGTAATGTTGGATGCTAAAGGAACATCCCTATGTGATCCAAATGTTTCTAATTAGCTACTTTGGTGCCACATTGTGTCTTGAGTTGGATTTTTGAGTTATTTGTGGATATCTGGCTGACATGGCTTGTTCCTTTGCTTGGTCCATGTGCTTGGGGGGCTGCACCAACTATGGAAGATCTGTCATGATATATTTGGGTCCTAACCTATCCTGATTAGGACCACATCAAGTAAATTCATTTCAAAGAGTGTTTATGGGTTGACTGGTCATGTGCTTCAATGTCTCATCCACACGTTTCCGTGATGCCAACTTAGGTTGTTGTGCGCCTACGTGTAAATCATTTTGGATCACATTGAAAGAATTTTTAAGATTTATTTTTGTCTTCTCTATCCTCGAGATAGGACCATATTATGCTTTGGTGACTGAACAATTTGAATTCATTGTTTATTCTCTTCCTGGCTGAGCTAATTGAAGAATTAAAGTGTTGCAGTGGATATAAATGCAAGATCATTTCAGATGCAACAAGAAGGAGAAGTGTAAAAGTGCAAAAAGGTATGTGTGAGAGCTATATTGAATATACAATAGAGACAATTCTAAAGATTGTGAAAGGAAAGATCAATTGAGCTTGAACACCTCAATCAATAGAGAGTTGTGTTGGTAATCTTTGTAATTCTCTAATAAATATTTTGTATCTTGCTCTGAGATAGTGAATCTCATCAAGTCCTCTATATCTTTCTCTTGGAGTTGGTTGGCACTTTAGTGTTGCAAATTCGTTTCGTATCTTGCTCTAAGGTAGTGAGCCTTCTTGCAAGTATTTTGGCAGTGAGCCTCATATTGTGAGTTAACTCTCACCATGTTTTTTCCCTCATTGGGTTTTCTGTAAATCTAGTGTCTCCTTGTGCATGTGTGTGTTCTCTATCTCTTTCTCTTTGGTTCTAATTTGATTATTGCTATATCTTTCATTGGTAAAGTTTGTTGAAGGTGTTAAAGATTCCAATTGCTATATTCTTCTCTATTACTGCTTTGCTTAAAGTTCTATCTTTATTTGCTAAAGGAGTTTGAGTTATGATGAAAGTTTCAAGTTCCGAAAGGGGTTAAGTTTTGTGTAGACTGATTCACCCCCCTCTCAATCTTTGAAAGTATTCAAAATTCAAAAATAGGTTGAGTGTTATTAGTAGTGAACCTAAGTTTGTTGTAGTGACTGGAGTCACATAATTGATGAACAAGAGTTGACCATGGTGGTCAAGTATTTTTTTTGACAAATGTGGAATTCACCGTAGCGACTAGTGTTGTGATTATGATGAACATGTGTTCTCCATGGTGATTAATATTATGGAGCAAAAATCACATATATTTCACAATGTTTGTGTTTATTGCAAATGGTAGAGTGACAAACTCCTCAAAGAAGGGTTCATAATTAGGATTTATTCTTGATCATTATTCAAATTTATTCTATGTTGGTTTTTGATGAATGTTGGAGTTAAATAAGGGGAAGAAATATATGTTATTTAATTTCTTCTTATGCTTGTATCAAATTTGATATTGAGGATAAGCAATCTTGATATAGTTACTCAAATATTAAATTATCACCATCTAAGATTAAATTTTATGCCTTAGATTTCTTTAATTTATGTGTTAATGAAATAATTACATGAAATCATCTCTTCCTACTCTCTGGATGGCATGCTAGGATAAAAGAAAATCATCCTTGCTTATAAGTTTCAATTGATTTCTCATTCTTGCCTATTGAACCTTTTAATGTTATTAATGATTAAAACTTATAAAATTATTATTTCATGCAATCTTTGATCCCATCTCTTGTTTAATATAAATAAAAATATATCTATCTATGCTATTTTATTTATTGGTCAAGGAAAATGAATTAAAAGGTTAGTGAAGGCACACATTGCAATATGATTTAAAATAAAGAAATAATTGGTTACTAGATGCATATAATAGATTATAGAGTTTGTTAAGATAGTAGAGAAGTGTACTTTTAAGCATTACTTAGTCTTGACATTCATATATATTTGTATTGGTTAGTGTTCAAGATAAGCATGAACCTTGATCATCTCACTTAAAAATTTAAAGAGGAATGATAGTCTCAGAGATGGCACTCTCTTACAGTAGTGGGCACATTAATGAATTACCATCTCCATAGCATTTCTATCATCATGTAGGGTGTGTTGCATGATGATGCACAACACCTAATAATATATCATTTTCATTATACTCCATCCATTGGATTACATGTTATAAACACATTTCCTTCCATTTATGTTTCAATTTAAGGTAGTGTTGCACTTGAAGATGACACCTTTTCATGTCTAACACATTACCATTGTGTAGTGATTTTGTTTCAAAAAAATGTTGGTTGAGTTTTTGTGGGGTTTTTCCATGATTGTAATTATGGATATTTCAAGTCAACCATTCTAAATTTTTGTCTACACAATATATCTTGTTCCTATATATCTTCCATGATGCCAAAATGAAAGAATTAATGTGAAATGAATCAATATTAGTACTAAAATCCTTCAAATTCCACTTTCTATCCTAATAATCATATATTCACCATTTTTCTAGACCAATGATCATATAGTATATATGAGATCCACGGTAGCAAATCATTCATTGTGGTATCCTATACAGTCATCATGATAATTGACATGTTTTCCAACTATATAAGTCGTGAATTTTCCATTATTATTTTTTTAGTTAGTTTCTTAATTTGTAAATTTGCTGAAGAATTTATTATATACATTAGATCACCTTAACTACCCTCTAAGCATAAAAAAAATCACTTGTATGATATTTACATGTTTTCAAACCCCAGTCAACTTACTGATTGAGGAGTTTTCCTTGATCCTATTGATGTAGCTTCACTTGATTTTTAGATTATATCTCCCCCATTAGAATTATTTTATCCCAAAAAGGTTAGGCACTAACCAAATGTGGGAATCTCTTCCCAAAACCATACTTGAAACCCATTTGGCCTTGCTTGAAGGTTATCCTTTAGCTCAAACAATAATGATTTTATCTCATCCTCCCTTGTCTTTCTTACCTTCTAATCAAGAATGATGTCTTCCTCCAACTATTTTTTTCCTTAGGTCCTAAATCATCCACTAAAGGTAGAGCATCATTCTCCCCTTCACCCAATATTGAAGATTAAAAAAGTACTACTCCATATTTATGACCAATTAAATCTTTATTTAGGTAGGCAATTCCATTCTGAATGCATTTTCTTCTGTTTCTCTATGATTTGAAATAGTACATATCTAATTGGTTTTGAACTTCCTTAAAGGTCTTTGAAGTTTCTCTTTACCTAGATATACCCATACATTATCTCCAACATTGAAATTATGCTCCAACCTATGTTAATTATGTTTCCATTTACACCTAACTTAAAAAACCTTAGTTTCTCTTGCATAGAAAGGTGATTTTTTGCACATCAATGAAATTAGCAACCTTTTACACTTTTAGATCACTATTATTTTAGCCCATCCTTTCAATGTCCAAAATAAACATTGAATAGACTAGGTGAAAAGTAGTCATCACATGCTTCAAAAGGAGATCCATTAGATGAAAAGAGGACTTCCATTTTAGCATAAGTGCAAAGTGTAAATAAAATTTTCATCCCAACCTTTTGAGAATATCTAATTTTATGTACACATCAATTGTACAAAATTTCTATTCAATACATTTGTTTAGCCATTAGTTTGGGAACGAAATGTGGTAGACCTTTTTAACCTCATATGAATTATTTACAAGAGAGTACACCAAACCCTACTCAAGGATCATGTGTCCCTATATGAGAGGATGTTCTCCAAAAGCCTAAAGTAAATTCATATATTTAAAAAAAAATTGCATCACTTTTGATTAGTATTTTCATACATGCCATCAAGATGCACATCTTGCTAAAATGTTTTGCAATGACAATGATGTAATCATGCCCCTATTTTTTCCCTTGAAAGACCACCTACAAAGTGCATGAAGGTTCTCTCCCATGGACTTGCAGACATAATAAATGGTTGGTATAACCCAATCTTCTTATTTCTTGGCTTACTCACACTACATAACTTGTAACTCCTAACAAAATTAGATACATCCACTTAAATATTAGGCCAATATTCATTTTTTTTGGAATATGTGCTATCTACCTTGAAAATACCTATGAAAAAGCTATTTATTTAATTATATAGATAGATAATTAATGTGTTTTATCCTCCAAACATGGAATTGGTGTAATGGCACACCCATGTGTGGTGGGAAATATTGACTATTATTTTCAAATTATTTGGATTATTATTGAAAAAATAATTGAAGAGGGAAAAGCGAGATGAAAATTCACCTTGGAATATGAAGAGTCATGCATTATAATGGTTGACTAAATGGGGCACATGGGAGTTATATTTGACCTTGTAGTTTTTGTGTAGGGAGTTACAATTGGTAGGAGTAACATTTACTATTCCTAGAAGATGATCTTCATGAATGGAGCATTATATTTTTGCATGAGGGAGATGGGTGCCTATTTGGGGCCTATGGTGCTTACCTTTCATTTTGAAAATCCATTTTTGATTTCTTATTTCTAAAAAAATATATATTGCAGGCACCCATATTAAGATTTTCAGGTAATAAGGGCATCCATCTTAGGATTTTCTATTGATTTTGAGTAAGATTTCTCTAAGTGGTTCTATTTTAGATTATAATATGGATGCCCTCATTACCACATTGATTTTTGAGGAAATGAAGAGAAAACCCATTGATAAGGGATTGAAATGTGTATTACATGTTTGAGGAAGGTCTAAGAAAAAAGGTGGGTCTAAAGGGAAATGAAATAAATCCAAAGATAGATCCAAATCCAAAGGATGGTCCAAAGCCCCTAAGAATAATAAAGTGAAGTGTTGGAATTGTGGGAAGTAGGGATATATAAATAAGGAATAAAGAAACATGAAGAATGATGAGACATAAGCAAGTTCAATACCAATTGTTGAGAAATTAAATATCTATCCAAATATTACTTCAATGGATGATATTCAAGGCTTGAAATACAACATGAAAATCTGAAACTTATATATAAATCTAAAAATTAGGTTGCCTTAATATGGAATTACCATGATTAGATCCATATTCTTTATGATGCTAAAAAATCAGCTAACATAACATGCTTATAAACATTAACTTATGTGAACTTATAACAAAAATATATGAAGAATAACATCACAATAAGATATCAACAATGAGGCACAAATAAAAAACACAAGAGCATCACATAACACATGATTCACGTGGAGAAATCCTTGTGGGAAAAAAATCCACCAAGAAGAGAGGCCAAGTATGCACTATCATCAAATAAATGAGATTACAATACAATCACTTCCATTCTCCTCCTTTCCTCCACCATGGAAACACTTGTGTACCTTTGAACAACCTCCTCATGCCTCAACTTTTCCTTGTTCCTATAGAGTAACACTACATTCAACTGTTCCACATTTTTTATACATCCAAAGAGCTGATTTTATAGTGTGCGAAGAGGTCTTAAGCCCAAAACAAGGCTACCGAAGATGAATCTTCAATCCAAATGACCCAACCCTTGGAAATCCTCCATGGAATATGAAAGGACATCTATTTTTGGATTCCAATATTTGAAAGGAAGTTGGGTGAGAAAAAAAAACTTCCTACACTAATCTAATAAGGAGAGAGTTAATTTTTTTTCATTTAACACCTTTTACTGTTACAATAAGAGAAGCACATACATAGAATAATGAAAATAGGAAAGAAAGAAAGCATAAAAATAGTGACACCAAATATTCGTGGGGAAAATCATTTTGGGTAAAAAAAACCCACCCTCCAAAAGCACAGTACCTTCAAATAATGGTTACAAGATATCACCAAGTACAAGCTTCTTCAACAAGTGCTTCAACACGAACACTTGTTCTGTAGTGATACTGGCAACACTTCGTTACTTGCAAAAAAACTATGTATTCTACAATGAAAGGCACTCAATAAATAGAGTGATACAATATTCAAGAAGCATCTAGAAGGTGAGGGTTGTACAAATCCAAAAGGCACAATATTCAATGCCTTAGACATGCATTTGGACACATGTACAACATTCCCTTACATCCCTTCTAAGTATCAAACATGCAAATAGTCTTCTTCCAAGCTTGGGCACCTAGAATATGCTAAAAATAGCTTATGATAGATGCCTTACACATCTTACAGTTGTCATATAATTTTTCATAGCTGACAACACTTACAACTATAAGAGAATCTATCATAATTGACTAAAAATAGCTGATTCTCTTACATCTTGTCATAACCCAACTTGGGCACCAACTTTCACCCATGCATTCAAAGATGCCTTATGACATGTAATAGAATCTATCATATGTCATAGATTCCAAAGTGGGACACCTATGTCCAATTGGGATGATGATGTGTCATCCATTCACCTCCAATGGGGATGCCACCCAACCGGTGGATCCCAATATGTGACATGACACCATAGGTATTTAAATTATACAAATAAATACATTAAATTTAATCAATTGAATCAATGTTAGGATTCTAAGGTTGATACACCTTAATCCCATCATTCTCCCACTTTTCGAAGACCTACCAAGAGTCATACATAATCATCTGCTCAGGGCCCCAAGGCCCATGGAATCAGAACACCATATGAACTTCTCTGTGCTCACTAGTTTTGTTAGTGCATCTGTAACATTCACCAAAGTGTCAACCTTCTCTAGGTTCACCTTTCCATCTTCCATATCACGAAAAAATTGATACTGTACATCAATGTGCTTTGTTCTGGCATGGAAGCTAGGATTCTTTGCTAGACAAATTGCACTTTGTGGTGTAGGGGCACCATGGAAAGTTTGTAAATAAGGTCTTAAGTTTGGTCTTAGGTTTATTTTTGGTGTGTTGAGTCTTAATAAGGTCATAATAGACCATTTCAAATTTTTTCAAGTCACTTTGAGTTGGTTCTAGGCTTGGGTGTCAAGTTTTGTGCTTTTCTTGCAAAATGTTGTAAAAATGCAAAATTGCAAAAATTGCAAAAAAGTGAAAAAGTGGAAGTTGTAGAGTCATAAGTTAAAAAGGTGGTTAAGAAAATTTAGTTTTGATTTTAAAAAGCATAAATTGGCCTCACAAAACTCAAGGAAATGTTGGAGATTTGAATTTGAAGTTAAATCAATAAGAAATTCCTTGTTTCCATTGAATTTTCTATGTGTTTCTTTCAAACGTTGCTGTTGCAGGTCATTGTACGTATCCGTACAAGAGAATATTTATTAAAATGTGGTTGAAGTTTATAGAGGAGTGTGTTAAGAGAATCTTGACTTTTGAATGATTTTATTTCATTAAGAAACAAGGTTTTTATAGTCATTTTTCTTAGGCAGTCAAAAAACCCTGAACTTGAGGGTTTGAAGTAATAAAATGTAAACCTAGGCAATTTCACTTGGTTTAATTTGAAATAACTTGGTGGAATGGTGTGGTTAAATTTAGGTTATTTTTGTATGTAGGTTTTAAGAGTAGGGGAGGCCTTTTGGAGGAATTTGAATGCTGCCCTAGTTGTGTTCATGAGTTTTTTGGCCTGAAATTGATGGTTAGTGATTAGAGTTTGGTGAAAATGCTTTGAGAAAGGGTGGAATATGGTCTATTAAGCATGTGTAGACATATTTGAATGTGTTTGAGGCATTGTAAAAGTGGTTTGGGGCTTGGAACAGTTAGTTCTAATAAACCTTCATGGAACCTAGCCTAAAATGGCTTAACAAGGGTTTTGATGATTTAGTGACTTTTTAGGGGTTTCCATTGTTAAAATTTGTTGTTTACATTCATTTGTAACCTATATAGAGCATTGGGATTAGATTTAATGTATTGGGTAAAGAGTTCATGGTGTTTCTTTGTTAAATTGGCTTATTTGGAGTTTAGGGGCAACACAACAACAATTAATTGAGGATGATGTTTTGAAATAATCTTATCCCCTCTGGAGATATGTTTTAAAATGGCATAAAGTGTGTCAGGAAAGCTAGTCCTTTGGTGGGTTTGAGGATATTTTTGAAATATATGTTTAAATTCCATGGTTTGGAATACTACAAGGAAGTGTAAGTGAATGGTAAGTTTGAATACAAGATTGTGGGTTTTGAGATTGAAGATTGTTTGAAACTGATCTAATTGTGATTGTTGAAGGTTTTTTCTCCTTGCTCTGCATCAAGTGGTATCAGAGCTTAGGAAGTAGATCTTTTGATGGAGAAAGTTACAGTTTGAAGTAGTGAAAGGGTGGAGGTTGAAAGGCAAGATGCCTCCAAAGAACAATCCAACAACCAAAGAGGTTAAATAACTAAAAGAATAGTTTCTCCAAAAGGAGAGGATCTATAAGGAGTCCTAGGAAGCAACCCTAGCCAAAATAGTAGCCCTGGAGAAGAATTAGAGAAGAGGAATGGTCAGTGGTGACCAAAGTGATAAGGAGGATGAGGGTGAGAGTGAGAACCCTCCAGCAAGAGTCCATGATGAGGAAGAGTTGGACCTTGTGGAAATGAGAATGGTCAGGATGCTAAAGGATTTCAAGGGGGATGGTACTCCAAAGGTGAAAGTTGAACTGCCTATGTATGGTGGAAAGATGGAGAGTGAAGAAGTTTTGGCTTGGATAGATGCTTTGGATAAATTATTTGAATTTGATGAGGTACAAGAGGATAAGAAGGTGAAATTTGTAAAAACCAAATTGAAGGGAACTTCCCTAACATGGTGGAACTATGTACAAGGAGAAAGAGTCAAGAAGGGCAAGACAAAAATAAATTCATGGGACCGAATGATAGCCAAAGTGAAAGCACAATTCCTCCTTGCAGATTATGCAATACAAACCTTCAGGAAGCTGCAAAATTTGAATCAAAAGGAGTTAGATGTGATGGAATATATTGAGGAGTTCCATAGGTTGAGTATTAGAGGATGAAATACTGAAGATGAGGTGGAAAAGGTTGCAAGATATTTGAATGGTCTTAAACTCAACATTTAAGATGAAATTGGTCTCACAACACCTAGATTAGTTGAGGAATGTTTTCAGTTGGCTGTCAAGGCAGAAGAAAGGATAAAAAGAAGGAAAGAAAGACAAGGAAGAGGTAGAGGCAACACTAATAGAGGAAGAGGTACAAGGAAGACCTATGGAGAGCAAGAAGATGCATGTAAAGGTAAATAACAAGTTGTTGATCAAAGAGGTGGTTTTAGAGGCTTCAGTGGAAGATTTGGTGGAGGTAGAGGTTCAAGCTCATTCTCAGGAAGGTGTTACAATTGCAATCAGTTTGGGAATAAAACATGGAAGTGTCTAGACAAACAAACTTCTACTTCAAGTGGAGGTGACAAAAGGGTTCAATTGGTGCAAGAGGATGATTGTGAAGGTGAAAACTCTTCTAGTCAACTTGCTACTCTAGAAGTTGGGGAATTCTTTATGGTGAGAAGAACATTACTCCAAGTATCCAAGGAGAAGGATACAACTCAAATAAGGAAACTATTCAGGACAACTTGCAAATGTAATGGAAAGGTATGTAAAGTTGTGGATTCAAGAAGTACTGATAATGTAGTATCTACTAAAATGGTTGATAAGTTGAAATTGGAAAAAGTACCTCATGAAACACCATATAAAGTGTCTTGTCTAAATGATGATCAATCAATTTTAGTGAGTGAACAAGATTTTGTTGAGTTTAACATTGGTGGATATAAGGACAAGCTTCTTTGTGATGTATTGCCTATGGATTGCTGTCATTTATTACTTGGAAGACCATGGAAGTTTGATAGAAATGCCATTTATGATGGAATAAATAATACATATCAAATTGAGAAAGATGGAAACATTTTCACATTGACTCCATTGGTGGAAGATGTGAAGGAACAAACCAAGACAACAAAGGTGATTATGTTAGGAAAGAAGGAGTATATAAAGGTAGAGGAAAACAAGAATATAGAGTTTGCAGCCATGACTGAGAATAAAGATGCTAGGACAATAGGGTTAGAAAATGATTTGATGTTGGAAAGAAAGGAAGAGTGTGTAGCCACTACAAAATATGAAGATGTTGGGACAATAGGTTTGAAAAGTGATCCAAGGCTTGAAGGTACTAAGATGACATAGGTAAAGTGTAATCTGATTTTGATGGGAAAAGATGATGGTTGGGTGTCAAAGTTTGATACAAAGAAGGTCAAGGATGAATTGAATGTGGGAGTTCAATATTGCTTAGAAAATCATATTAGGATTGTGATAGGAAAAATGATTTTTCCAATGAATGTAAAAGAGGATAAAAGGCAGTTAGATTTTGTTAGGACAAAGGTTGGTAGACTTGATGGTATAGAATTTTGGGAACCTAATAAGACAGTGGCATTAGGGGCAAAGAAACTGAAAGATGAACTAAGGACAAAGGATGAAATGAAATAAGGTGAATGGAAAGAAAATGAAAGTGAGTTCAAGTATACTTCAAAGGTAAAGAAGAAATCAATCCAAGGAAAAATTGGTAGAGATGTGTTTGTAGGTGTTCAAGATGAGAGAAATGTTAGAAAAAATTCATCAAGCCAGTTTACTAAGATGGAGCAATTTCTAGATGACAACAAGTTCAATAGTGCAAAGCACAATGTAAATCTGTAGTATTTGACTTAGTGGAAAGGTGTACCTGATGAAAGGGCTTTTGGAAGACCAAAGAGATGGTATGGATAAGTTGTAGTTTAATTCTCAAGGGACTCAAAATCTTTTTCAATCGGGGTGTATGGTGGAGGGGCACCATGGCAAGTTTGTAAATAAGGTCTTAAGTTTGGTCTTAGGTTGATTTTTGGTGTTTTGAGTCTTAATAAGGTCATAATAGACCATTTCAAATGTTTTCAAGTAAATTTGAGTTGGTTCTAGGCTTGGGTGTCAAGTTTTGTGCTTTTCTTGCAAAATGTTGTAAAAATGCAAAATTGCAAAAATTGCAAAAATAACAAAAGTGGAAGTTGTAGAGTCATAAGTTAAAAAGGTGGTTAATACCATTGAGTTTTGAGTTGAACAAACATAAATTGGCATCACAAAACTTGAGGAAAGGTTGGAGATTTAAATTTGAAGTTAAATCAATAAGAAATTCCTTTTTTGCATTGAATTTTTTGTGTTTCTTTCAAAAGTTGTTGTTGCAGGTCATTGTACGTATCCGTACACGAGAATATTGATCAAAATGAGGCTAAATCTGATAGAGGCACGTGTTAAGAGCATCTTGAATTTTGAATGATTTGATTTCATTAAGAAACAAGGTTTTTATAGTCATTTTTCTGTAGGCAGTCAGAAAACCCTGAACTTGAGGGTTTGAAGTAATAAAATGTAAACCTAGGCCATTCCACTTGGTGGAATGGAATGGTTAAATGTAGGTTATTTTTTTATGTAGGTTTTAAGAGTAGGGGAGGCCTTTTGAAGGAATTTGAATAATACCCTAGTTGTGTTCATGGGTTTTTTTGGCCTAAAATTAATGGTTAGTGATTAGAGTTTGGTGAAAATGCTTTGAGAAAGGGTGGAAGATGGTCTATTAAGCATGTGCAGACATATTTGAAGGTGTTTTAGGCATTGGAAAAGTGGTTTGGGGATTGGAAAAGTTAGTTCCAATAAACCCTCATGGAACCTAGCCTAAAATGGCTTAACAAGGGTTTTGATGATTTAGTGACATTTCAGGGGTTTCCATTGTTTAAATTTGTTGTTTCCATTCATTTGTAATCTATATAGAGCATTGGGATCATATTTAATGTATTGGGTGAAGATTTTTAGGGTGTTTATTTGTTAAATTGGCTTATTTGGAGTTTAGGGGCAGCACAAGAACAGTTAATTGAGGATGATGTTCTAAAACAATCCTATCCCCTTTGGAGATATTTTTTAAAATACCAAAAAGGGTGTCAAGAAAGCCAGTCCTTTGGTGGGTTTGAGGAGATTTGTGAAAGATATGTTTAAATTCCATGGTTTGGAATACTACAAGGAAGTGTAAGTGAATGGTAAGTTTGAATACCAGATTGTGGGTTTTGAGATTGAAGATTGTTTGAAACTGATCTAATTGTGATTGTTGAAGGTTTTGTCTCCCTGATATGCATCACTTTGACTGTCACAACAAACAATAATCTATTCTGCATCTAAACCAATATCAAAACACAATCTCTTAAGCCAAATGGCTTCCTTACATGCATGAGTGGCTGCCATATACTCTACCTCTATCATGGAAAATGTGATTACAACCTACCACTTACTCATCCAACTGATAGCATGACCAAACATCATAGACACATAACCACTGATGGATCTTTTGCTGTTAATGTCACCTACCCAATCTGAATCCACATATGCTCAAATGCTCACATAATGTTGAGGTCCAATAGGATAACCATGAAAACACAAGGAATACTCAGAAGTACCTCATAAATATTTGAACACTCTCTTAACAACATCCCAATGCACCTGTCTAGGATTAGCCATGAAACAACTAAGGACTCCCACTGCTTGGGCAATGTCTGGTCTCGTACACACCATTTTTATACATCAAACTTCCAATTGCACTTGCATATGGTACTTTGGTCATGTCCTCCATCTCAGTAGGAGACTTTGGAAAATCATTCACAAAAAGCTTCATCCCTTGCATCATAGGAACAACTAACTGTCTGCAATCTACCATGTTGAAACTCTCCAAAACAAAGTTCACATACTTGCTCTGGCTTAACTAAAGATTTCTGTTAGCTCTATCTCTCATGATTTCCATTCCTTGAATGTACCTAGCTACACCTATGTATTTCATCTCAAACTGTGCTGACAATTGAAACTTCAAATCTGAAATCATACTGTTACCATTCCCAATGAACAACATATCATCTACGTATAGAACAATAATGAGAATGCGACCATTATCAGTTTTAAAGTATACACAAATGGTTAGATTTAGATCTCTAAAATCCCAATGAAAATACATAGTTGTCAAACTTTTGATACCACATTCTAGGAGATTGTTTCAAACCATAAAGAGACTTCTTCAGTTTGGAAACCAAATTTTCTTTACCTCTTTCAACGAAATGCTCTAGCTGTGACATGTAAATCTCTTCCTCTAAATCACCATGAAGGAACATTGTCTTCACATCCATATGTTTCACTTCTAAGTCATATGTTGCTGCAAGTGACAACAAAAGTCAGATAGATTTCAGCTTCACTACAGGAGAGAATATCTCCCCATAATCAATTCCCTCAACCTGGGAATACCCCTTAGCGACCAACCATACCTTATACTTCTCAACATTGGCATCAAGATCACACTTCTTCTTGAAAACCCATTTACAACCAACAGGTTTATGTCCAGTAGGAAAAGGTACCAAATCCCAAGTCTTGTTTTTCTTTAATGAAGCCATCTCTTCATCCATGGTTGCATCTAGGAATCTGAATCATTCATACCCAATGCCTCTCTAATCGTCCTAGGCTCATTAGTATTAGTAATCAAGGAAAATATGCAACTGGAATCCAATAATGAATATCCAAACCTTTCTGGTTGCTTCCTAACTCGTATAGACCTCCTCAAAGGTTGAGGTTGAGGTTCTCCTTCTTCTTCAGAACTTTCAGAGCTACTTGAGCTCTCCTCATCATTAGATCCAACAAGAGTACTTGGTTCTTATTTCTTCAAAGTAGGTGGAATCTGAACCACCTCCTCCTTTTGTTTCTCTTCTTTCTTTGGTTGTAACTCAACAGTAGAATGTTTCATCTCTCTGAAGATCACACTTCTACTATAGAGAACCTTCTAAGCTTTTGGATCCCAAATCTTGTACCCTTTCACACTGACACCATAGCTGATAAAGATATACTTAACAACTCTATTCTCCAAATTAGACCTCTTCTCAATTGGAACATGAGCATAGGCTTCACAACAAAATACTTTGAGATGTATCATCGAAGGATTTTTACTAGACCACGCCTCCATGGGTGTCTTACCAACAAGCATTGATGTAGGAGATCTATTGATCAAATAACATGTAGTGGCAACTACTTCAGCCCAAAATTTTTGTTCAAGGATAGCACCATTCAACATACTCCTAGCCCTCTCCATCAACATTTTGTTCATCCTCTCTGTAACTCTATTTTGCTATGGAGTGTATGGAGTTTTCTTATGTCTCTTAATCCCACACTCTTTATAAAACTTGGAAAATTCTATGGAACAAAACTCACCACCATTATCAATCCTCAAACACTTAATCTTTCTACTAGTCTAATTTTCTACCAAGGCCTTAAACTCCTTAAACCAACTAAAGACTTCATCTTTACTTCTGAGGAAATAAACAAATGTCCTTCTACTGTAATCATCTATGAAAGAAACAAAATATAAAGATTTTGATAACGAAGGAACATTTACAGGACCAAAAACATTTGAATGTACATAATCCAAGACCTCAGAAAACTTATGAGAACAAGAGTAGAATGAAACACGGTGCTGTTTTCCATATACACAATGTTCACAAAAGTCAAACTTGCGATTACAATCATCAAGGCCTTCAACAAGGCTCTTATTTTTCAGGGCGCTAAGACCCTTCTCACCAATGTGACCAAGCCATTGGTGCCATAACATTGTCTTCTCTACAAGAAGCTTCATTTCCATAGAATGAGCACCCTTAGGTACCCAAAATGCAAGACCATCAGATGTAGCTACAACATGCTTCTTTTTTGCACAATCTAATGTTGAGGATGAAGAGTCCAAAGGTCTCTTCTTCAGTACATTAGAAGAACTATTGCACTATATAGTGAATGAATCAAGCTGAAACATAGTACCAATACGAACTCCCTTAGCCAACACCATAGCTCCTCTTGTCATCTTGTATCCTCCACTGGAGAAAACAACTTGCACTCCTGAATCATTCAGTTTACTTACATAAAGCAGGTTTTGTGCCAAACCCAGGATATGCAAGACACCATCAATCCCTTTCACTCTTCCATCAAAAAATCTGATTTTGACTCTTCCATGATGAACAATCTTCAGGTGAGAGTCATCACTGAGGTAAACCTATCCACCATCAGACTCCTCATACTTCTAGAACCAATCTCTATGAGAAGTCATGTGAAAGGATGCACCCGAGTCTATCAACCACACATCATCTGATGCATGGGTTTCCAAGGCTACAATAAATGATTCTCCATCATCTTGGGATGATTTCTTAGATTCAAAATCAAAGAAAGACTTGTTTTTCTTCTTCTTCTCCTTCTTGTAATCTTTCTAAATGTGACCAAATTCACCACAGTTCCAAAATTTTTCCTTGGACTTCTTGCCAGGAGACTTTGACTTAGATTTCTTGTCTTTCTTTTTGCTTCTCTCTTTTGGTCTACCACAGACTACAAGGGCCTCCTTGGTCATCTCAGAAGACTTCACATCTCCTCAGATAGTAATGAGATAACAACCTCATCCATCTTGAAGGTGGAAATAGTGCTTCTAATAGCCATTACCAGGTGATCCCAAGAGTCCGACAATAAACACAAAAGGAGAATGCAATGGTCTTGTTCATCTATTTTGTCTCCAATGGAACCTAGTTGTGCAACCAACATGTTAAAAGAGTTTAGGTGATTTGCAACAGATCCTCCATCTTCAATTTTTAGAGAATACATCTTCTTGTCTTCCATTTTGAGCTTCCACAACTCAAAATTACCACCATTAAACTTTTCCATCTCAATCCTCCCTGATATTCCTACCATCTCTTTCCTGCAACAAGGTAATGAAACACACACTTCTGCAAAAATCCCATTGAAACAAAGATTAGCTCAAAAATCCCTTCTACCCAACAAAGAAACCAAGGCTGGCCAGACTCTGATACCAACTGAAAGGAAGCCGGGTGAGTGGAAACAACTTCCTACACAAAATATAATTAGGAGAAAGTTACAAATTTTTTCAGGTAACACCTTTTACTGTTACAATAAGAGAAGCACATGCATAGAATAATGGAAATAGGACAACAAGAAAGCATAAAAATAGTGACACCAAATATATGTGGGGAAAACCCTTTTGGGTAAAAAACCCCACCCTCCAAAAGCACAATACTTTCTCTATTACTTCAAATAATGGTTACAAGATATCACCAAGTACAAGCTTCTTCAACAAGTGCTTCAACACGAACACTTGTTCTAGAGTGATATTGGAAAAACTTTATTACCTGCAAACAAACTATGCATTCTACAATGCAAGGAACTCAATAAATAGAGTGATACAAGCTTCAAGAAACATCTAGAAGGTGAGGGGCATCCAAATCCAAAAGGCACAATATTCCACACCTTAGACATGCATTTGGACACATGTACAACATTCCCTTACACCTCTTCTAAGTGTAAGACATGCAAATAGTCTTCTTCCAAGCTTGGGCACCTAAAATATGCTAAAAATAGCTTATGACAGATGCATTACACATCTTAAAATTGTCATAGAATCTGTCATAGTTGATAGCGCTTACAATTGTAAGAGAATTTTTCATAATTGACTAAAAATAGTTGATTCTCTTATATCTATCATAACCTAACTTGGGTACCAACTTTCACCCATGCATTCAAAGATGCCTTATGATGTGTCATAGAATCAATCATATGTCATAGATTCCAAAGTGGGACACCTATGTCCACTTGGGATGATGATGTGTCATCCAGTCACCTCCAACAGGGATGCCACCCAACTGGTGGGTCCTAATATGTGACATGACACCATAAGCATTTAAATTATACAAATAAATACATTAAATTACATTAATTAAATCAATGTTAGGACTCTAAGGTTGAGACGCCTTAATCCCAACAATATTTTCCCTCCAACTTGGGTGCCCAAACTTAAGAGATAAACATTACATTAAATGCAACAAAAGATAGAAAACCAAGTGACACATGTTACCTCTTTCTAAGTTCCCACTTGGAGAATCCCAACAATCACTCATTTATCCTTCCCCTTATCTTTTATTATCCCATTCTAGGTGTCCACATGTGGGGAAAACAATATTAAATATTTATGTCCATATGCCACGTTACCGTTGCTAGTGGACCCATCACCCATTATGAGTATAATAGTGGCGAGAATTGATATTACAAAATATTTTCCCAATACACCCTAAGTGCCTATAGAAACTTTCCAAGGATGTTGGAACCATGACATAGGATTTACAAGGTGGATGGCACCTTAATCCTAACATTATCCCACTTAACATTAATGTTATAAATACACCCACAGGAATAAAAAACAAGGGAAAAACATCCCTTAGCCAAACATGTACCATCTAAATCTTCACCATACTTTCATGCTCCAACAAGATACCTACAAAATTAACCATGATAATCACCATCAAGAAAAAAAATCATTCACATCATCCAACATGCTACTTATGGAAGAAAAAGGAATATACCAAGGTGAAACATATCAACTATTACTAAAACCTGCACCAATATTTACATGAACACAAGCATCAAATTAAAATGATAACACATGCTCTAAGTAGATGCATTACTCATACAACTTGGAATAGTAACCACAAAAAATTGCAACTCATCCAAGCTAATCATACCTCAAACTAGGGTATACCAAACATATATTAAATTTCATGACATCAACATACCAACCCAAAATCAATAATAAAGTCTCTGTATATCCATCCTCCTATCTCAATGCAAAATACCAATGAATAAATGAAAAAATATAAGGCCAAATAACAAGTTTGCATTATCACTGAAACAATCTTGTGGTTGTAAATAGTCCACATATGAGTCATCCCATTGCAAGAAAATGGGTAGCTAATCTAAAACCTGCATAACTCATAGATCCAAATCTAATGAAACATGCAAAATCATCACCACATAAGTAACCAAAAAACCAAGATATCATAGAGGATAACTATACATTATCTAGAAACTCCCATTGCTCGAGTTATATCAAATCCTAAAATAGATCAATGCATACCAAGTCTACCTGTAGTACTTCACATAGAGGATGTGGCCAATTCCTCTACTATATAATGTAAAGGAAGCATACAATAATATGCAAATATTACAAAAAAATATGCTATAATACCTCTCACCATTGGTCTCCATAGCGCTCCCAAGTTATTCACACTCAACCATGTGAATACAAACATCTAGGAAGAATACCATGACCAAAGAGAAAACCTACAAATAAAACCATATCCTTTTTGCACACTAACATGCACCAAGATGTGTAATGTAAGATCTCCTTCACCATTCCCATACTAAAAGGATATCAACATATAACATTCAAATAAAATTAAAACATGGCAGCAATAGATGTAAAACTCTCATACAAAAGGTAGATCAAACCAACCAATCATTTCCACAACAAAGGGAATATTCCCAAAGCCACATACCATTTCTTGTACCTCTCCAAATAAGTCTTCAAAACTAAATCCATAACTCAATAACAAAAGAAGGAGAGCAAAGAAAAATACATAAACCATGCATTTTATTCTTAAAAAGTTTTCAAAATGTTTATATTCAAGATTAACTCATATGAGAAGACAAGATGCAAAATAAATAATGCATATGATATTCAGGAAGGAAATACCTCTCAGATCATTCACCTTCCGAGTAGACCAAGAGTAGAATACAAGATTGTCTTGCAAACACAACATTAAGCAATGATAATCTTCTCTTTAGGTCCATAATATTCACATTCATAACTAGGTGTAGGCTCCTCGATATTTCTATTGAAATCCTCATCAAAGAGTAACCATCTCAATATATGATCTCATTAATAAGAGATCTCTTAGCCTCACCCGAGTCTCTCTAGTATTCATGAGAATCCACCAATAAATCCATGCCAACTTCAAATGTAGTCTTGGAAAATCATGAAGCTCCAAGCAAATGATTAATACTCAAAACCAAAGAGAACAAACAAGATCATTGTCAAAGCTCCAACTATAGAATCATAAACATATCATGACATCATGATCTAACATTCCCTCTTAGGAGATCACATAACCATCCATCATAAAATGATGAATCAACATCACTACCAAAGCTCCCATTGAACTATGTAACCAAGCTCTATAGGCATCATGATAAAAATATCCTAATTGAAGATCCTCCATGGCCCCAAAACAATCAAAGAAGTTAACACCATGAGCTCCCAAAAGGTAAAGTTAAACCATGATATCTAAATCAAGAAGATACAATCTCAACACATAATTTGTCCATAGAACCAAATATATCATTAAAATCTCACTCCAATCTGAAAGCATAATCCAAGAGCTCCTAATGACACCAAAAACCATTGCAAAAGACCATCCATCTTCTAATCAAAGATTATCCATGGCTCACTACACACTATAACAATAACAACTTAAATCCAAAATCTTGAAACAAAGAAGATAAAACATATTATATAATTGCATAAAGCTCCCACTGAAATTAATACCAAGTTATACATGAAAACATGACCAATATCATTTCCAACACTCTACTCAAAATGAATAAAGCTTCTCATGCACCATAAACTACTACTATAGATTAAAATGAATAACTATATTAGGTACTCCTAATAACCATCTCTCATTGTAATAAGAATACCAATGTAATAATGTTGACCAAGAATATGTCCCACCAAATAGAATCCACATCAAACAATTTATAAGATCTGCACATATGCAACATCTCGAAGGAGAAATACATAATTAGTGCTCCAATCTCAAATAATTGAAAAATAGATTCAACCCCACATTAGTATCATGCAAAACATAGATAATCAAGTATAACATGTGGATTTCCAAGACTCAAATACTAGAATCAATGCTATATTTGATTTTCCAAATAAACCCACATAGGAGTAACCATAGATCAATAAGAACCCTCCAAGCAACCATGTAAACCTATAACTGTCTTCATCTAAAACACCCTAAATACAATCTCATCACAGATCTATATACCAAATATTTTAGTTAACATGTAAAACATGCAAAACCATCTCTATAAATATGAAACCCATTTAAACATCCAAGCATTCACATCAAACATGTTAGTTGAATAATGGGAGAAGCACAAATCTACAAAACCACAGCTGAAAACAAGATTAAACTACAACCTAATAGGAAACTAAGTTATCCAAGAGCTTATAAAATATGAAACATATTAGCTCCACCACTCACAAAGAGTTTAGTGGCTTATCTTCTAGTGCTTTCATGTAACCAAGGGCTAAAACTATGAAGCCAACATAAGCACTCCATTTTATAGTCTAAATCGAGGGTGTTTCTCCATGTGACGAGGATGTCTCTTTCCATCCAACATGAAAACCTCATTGCACATGACCACAAGGTAAAGGAACAAAACCACCAAATAATAGGATACACACATATTGTCAAACAAGAGCTCCAAGTTACCAAAACATAACCAACTCCATAAAGATCCATAATCATGAGCTTCCAATTCCCAACATAGATCACATTGACAATATCCATGGCTTCCAATCTCAAAACATGCAAAAAAAATTAACTTACAAAACATTAATTGCTTCCCCAACAACCTTCAGTTCGTTCTAATAAATTCCCACAAGATTTTTAGACTAAGAAATCAAAAAGAAGGAATATCCAAAACCTAGTTAACCTTAAGCTCTTATAACAAATGATGAGAAATAAAAAAATTCAATACCAGTTGTTAAGAAACTCAATATCTATCCAAATATGACTCCAATGGATGATACTCAAGGCTTGGAATACAACAACATGAAAATATTCAACTTATATAAAAATCTGAAAATTAAATTGCCTTATTATGGAATTACCATGATTAGATCCATCTTCTTTATGATGCCAAAAAAATCAACCAACATAACATGCTTATAAAAACTAACTTATGTGAAATCGTAACAACAATTTATGAAGAATAACATCACAATAAGATAGCAACAGTGAGGCACAAATCATCAACACAAGAACATCACATAACACATGATTTACATGGAGAAACCCTTGCAGGAAAAAAGTCCACCAATAAGAGATGCCAAGTATGCATTATCGTCAAATAAATGAGATTACAATATGATCACTTCCATTATCCTCTTTTCCTCCACCATGGAAACACTTGTGTACCTATGAACATCCTCCTTATGCCTCAACTTGTCCTTGTTCCTACAAAGTAACACTATATTCAATTGTTCCACATTGTTTCTACATCCAAAGACCTAATTTTATAGATGCACGAAGAGGTCTTAAGCCCAAAACAAGGCTTCCAAATATGATTATTCAATCCAAACCACCCAACCCTTGGAAATCCTCCACACAATATGAAAAGGACATTTATTATTAGCTTCCAATACCTTCCCTCCAACTTGGGTTCCCAAACTTGAGAGATAAAAATTACATTAAATGAAATAAATGACAAAAAACCAAGTGACACTTGTTGCCTCTTTCCAAGCTCCCACTTGGAGAATCCAAATAGTCACTCATTCCTGTCCCTTATCTTTTATTATCCCATTCTAGGTGTCCACATGTGGGGAAAAAATATTAAATAATTATTTCCACACACCACCTTTATCGATGCTAGTGAACCCATCACCCCTTATGAATATATTACAAACAATGGTGAGAATTAATATTACAAAATATTTTCCCAATACACCCTAAGTTCCTAGAGACACTTTCCAAGGATGTTGGAACCATGACATAAGATTTACAAGGTGGATGATACCTTAATCCTAACAAAGAAAACCTATCATGATTCCTCCATCGAGAAATCATTTGAAGATGGTGATAATGATATTTTATTCATTTCTACTAATGCTTTTAGTGATGCTTATTATCTCATTGATTTTGGTTTCTTGTACCATAGGAATATCAAAGAGGATTGGTTCTCATCTTATTGAGCTTCTGATGGTGGAAAAAATTTCCTTGATGAGAATAATTCACATCATATCATAAAGTTGTGTTTCAATGATGGGAGAGTGAAAAATATTAATAATGTATGCATATTCTAAAACTTGTGACACATTATTTATGTAGATCCAAATTTTATAATTTTGGAGTGCATGTGAAATTTTTCAATTATAGTTGTAGGTTGTGTTGGTGTAAATAGGTGCTTTACCTATCTAGGTCCTATTTACATGTTAAGTCCACTTAGGTCCTAGGATGAAATATTTCTAGATAGTGCTATTTGTCACTAGATCTTATCTTATCTTTTGGAATTTAATGCTTGTGTCCTAAGTTATTTAAAATTTATTGAGGTGGTTATCTCATTATATAGGATTAAGACACATATCAATTTCTTGTCTAATCCTATATCACAACTTGACTTTATAAGCAAGACATCATATGTATATCATATATTCAATATGGAAATCTTGAATCCATAATCATAGCATGATATTTTTTCCATTTGTCTCTTGTGGAAATTATTGTCTTGTAGGCGACCCTAGGGTGTTGAGGAGTTCAACATTAACTCCTACATGGTATAAGAGATTCAATGCTACATACTTATTCCTATATATTAGGGACTTATTTTGGTTTGAAATTTTGTTAGGTGTAATTTGGGGTTTCAAAACCTAACGGTTGAATCCAAGAAATCAAATAAAGTCAAGTTTTCCTTTCGTTTTATCGAATTTTGTTATATTTTGACTGATCTACAAGGGTTTCAAGTTGAGGGTTATAGTTGCCAATTCTTGGAGGTAGCTGAATTTTTGAGGCACTTTGGGCCAAATATGACCCTACCATTGCATTTGGAAGGCCTGAAAACCTAAGGATCAATTGCCAAATCATCAAATTATGATATTTTTCTTGGACGCATTAAGAATTTTTTTCATCTTGTTAGCATATCCATACAACAGTATGGATCCATACTTGGTTGTACCATACTGCTGGTGACTATCACTATTAATTGTCTGCAGTAATGGGAAACATATTTTGAAGTATCTAGTATATTCCCCTACGTTGGTTGGTGTCACATCTGTGGACTTGGTATGAAGTCCTATAAGAGGTAAAATCAACTATCATTTTAGGGTACATAGTACACAATTTATTAAACCACAAGTTTTATTATTAAAATTTTGTTTTAATTATTAAAATCCATTTGGTTGCTTTGAGTGCTAAGCACTTGGATGTGAGAGGTATTAACCTCACAGTCCTACTATAACGGGAGGTATTACCCCCACGGTCCTACTATAGCGGGGGACTTATAGCCCTAAGTGCCATGGCCAATTTCCCATTGCCCTCCAACTGCTCACCCTAGTAGTATTGCTGCCACTGGGCTATAGGTCTTATGGGTGCCTGAGGGCTTACTACTTGGGGGACCAATTTTTGTCCCCTAATGCTCAAATCAGTCTATTTGTTTCAAAATTCCATAACTTGAAATCCATAATGCCATTTTTGAAAATGAGATATTACCAAAAATATGGTTCTATGAATTTTATAGTGGTATAAGTTATTTTCCAAAATTTTACTGTTTGATGGAATTTATTACTATTTGAAGCCAAATATTTATTTTTGGCTCTAGAGCTTATAAATTTTTTCCACAATCTCCAATTTTTGTGATTCTTGTGGTGTTGGAAAGGTATTAAAGATATCTATCATGCCATTTATGCACCTTTTTTAGGTTAATCCTTAGGTATCTTTTATTCATATTTGTGTGTATCACATCTTGGTTGATCACTTGGACATAATGTCACTTGGGAAAGAGAAGTATTGATCTTGGCACTTCATTTCAATTATAGAACGATGTTCTATCTCTTGTTGCTTCATTCAGATTCTAGTTTTGCTCCATATTAAGAGTTTTCTACCGTTCTTTGGCATCAAGACTATTGTTTCTTTATCACGATTCTAGGATTGCTCCAAAGAGACTCTTGGATTTCTAGCATCAAAATTATATTTCCTTTGTTTCTTGGATTAAGGTTCCATTGTTACTCCACCAATGTGCTTCTAGTGCTTCTTTGCAATAGGTTATCTCATTTGGGGGGGACTGAATGGTCTCTCTTCATCTCTCTTATGGAGGGGGCCTTTTTCTTTGTATGGGGTTGTCAGAACATAATTATATACTAAAAGGGGGGATGAGTCAATATATCCCACAAATTTATCCAATTCAACTTTATCAAATAAAAATTCTTACTACCTTAAACTAATAAAATATCCAATGTAATTCAAAAGAATAATCACACAACCATAACACGAAATTTATGTAGAAAACCCTAGAAGGGAAAAGCCATGATGAAAAAGCTACTTAGAGCTACTATCCAAATCTAGCCTCATTAATAAAAATAAGTTTTACAACAATGTTTATGGGCTACAACCCAAAGGAATCTACAACTCCCTAAAACACAATTTTTATGGCTTCAACCAAAGGAAGCAACAAATTCCAACAATTACAAAATGAGGCTACAACCTTTGTATAGAATACTCAACAAAATCTGTGGATCAACCACCACCACAACATTCTTCACATGTATCCTCAACATATTTTCTCAACAACCTCTACTACAATTAACTCATTTCTTTCAACACACTTCCTCACACATATACTCGCACTTGCCTCTTCACATATTCACACACACTCATATTTTTGAAACAAACTTAATCTTTCATTAATATCCTTCACAAGCTTCAAAAAATTTCTCCTTGTCGCCCAAGGTGAAACATGTAAACATGAAATGTGCAACAACCATAATTTAAGTCGGCTCCAAAATATCCACGATAAGAGGAAATCGAATGTGGTTCAAACCAGGAGATAATCAAAACCTATTTTACCTTAGCACACATTTCCATGCTGGTGCATACTTCAAAGACTTGGTGCAAACATCTCAACATTCCAAGTCGACCCGACAAACACTTAACCTTCCAAGAATTAACTCCAAACCACATGTGATACCAGAGAGACTAGAAAACATCATGTAGATCACTTTACAAGAATTATATGACATGCATAAGTATTCACATATACTTCTTTCACAACTTCATGCTATATTATGCTGCCGCAAGCAAACAAACACTGAACCCAACATCTCATGCAAACCCAATTTTCTTTTTGAGATAGAACATTGAAAACCATACTTGTGGTACACCTGAACACCTAAAAAAATTTGAACTTATTCTCCAAACCATAATAGAAGATATTAAAATGCTAACAAATACAAAGCATTCCTTTGATCCTTCTTGACTGCAACAACATAGTCTTCACTCTGCTACCTTTGGAAACTTCTTCGGTAAATTTTATGTTCCGAAGTCAGGAAAATGTATACTTCACACCTATCTCTATCTAATTTCCAACTTGTAAGGCCATATCTGTAAATGTGGAGGAATGCAAAGTATTCTCTGGAGCTTCTTCAGTACAACTTCTTGTGCCACAGATTGCTTGAAGACCTCACATAATTTATTTCATACCTTATGCAATGCTTTATATCAAGGGACAAATAATACAACATTCACACTCCCATAGATAACAATTACAATACTTTTCATTAAAAGCAAGAAACCGCAACTTATTCATATCAACATATACTTCCATCTGTCAACTTTCATGGTGCAACTGTGTGCACCATTCTCATGAAATTCACCACCATGTCCTTCACTTTATAATACTTCTGATCATCACACCTTATACTACACCACTGAACACATACTCTCTTGAAAAATATGATCCCCATATTGATTATATCTCACATTGTACTCTTCCACAAAATCACTTTATTGACATCAATTACAACACATGCAACAATATCCCCCTTTGGCACCGATGGAAAAACTAACCTGATGTATGCAATCACTCCCCCTTTGACATCACAGACAAAGGCTAGGTGGTACTCCTCATGCAAGCTCCTCTTGTTTGCACAAACCTTATCATCCTTCTTAGATTTTTTCTACCCTCTCCCCTTGAGAGGTAGCCCCCATCAATCCAAGGATAAAGACATGTCTTGAATTTCTCCCCCTAGACATATGCACCATCTATACATCTAGCTAGAAGGAGGGGCAATAACCCCTAACTTATATTTGAGATACTCAAATGTGTCCTTAGACAGTACCTTTCTAAAGATGTTTGCAACTTGTTCCTTAGTATGTAGGTACATATTCCAATCTCACTTCTTGATTTGCAACCTTCTCTCTTAAGAAGCGATACTTGATAGATATATGCTTGGTTCTAGAATGCATCACTAGATCCTTAATATTGATGGCACTTGTATTGTTACATAAAATAGGAATGGGCTCATCATACATTATTTTGATATCATTCAATGTTTGCTTCATCCACAACACTTGAGTGCAACAAGATGCTGCAACTATATACTCTGCTTCTATTGTTTATGATGACACTAAATCATGTTTCTTATTAAACCATGAGACCAATCTGTCTCCTAAAAAGAAAGCTCCACCATTGGTATTTCTATTATCAAAACTATTGGCCCAATCAACATCAGTATATGCACTCAGGGAAAATTCATCACCCTTTTGATACCACAATCCATAATCCAAAGTGCTCTTCAAATACCTGAAAAACTATCTTGACTGCCTTCACATGAGTTTCTCTTACATTAGCTTGAAACCTTGCAATGAAACAAAAAACTTGCTTAATATTAGGCCTTGATGTTGTTAAGTATAGTAGGCCCCCAATTATAGACCTATACAAAGTTTGACTAGTCTGAAATGACTCATCTCTACTCAAATGACAACCTATTACCATAGGAGTACTTACTGGTTTGCAATCTTCCATACCAAACTTCTTCAACATCTCCTTGACATAATTTTATTATGAGTTAAAATACCATCACTTGATTGAGCAATTTGGATTCCAAGAAAGAATGATAACTATCCTATCATAGACATTTCAAATTCCTTCTACATTTATTCTACAAACTTTTTAAACATTTCATCATTGCCACCAAAGATTATATCATCGACATACACAACAACAATTAAGTTTTTTTATCCTCAATTTTGATGTAAAGAATGCTATAAGTGGTACCTGTATCTAAGGTTTATTTTTTTAAGGTAGATTATCAAATAATAAAGCATACAAACCCAAATAACTATGAAGTACATTGAAAACTAAAAGAAGAAACTATTATACCAGTCAATCACTGAAGCTTCCATGATTCATCTTCGTAGCACCTTCTAACTTGCTGATTGTTGCCTTCAGATCGAACGTACGAGCAATTTGATAACAAAGACTATGCTAAAGTCCTAAACAAGCTTTGAAGGATTTGAATGACCAAATGAAATCTTAATGCCTATTACAAAATGAGTATAATGTCTATGCCAAGAAATGCCTAAAACTTAATGAAATCAAGTACAAACATAAATGCTGTGATATCTAAGAATGAGCGTGAGTAGTCGAAAATGTGAGAAAAATTGTCATTTTATAGAAAATACAATTTTGGATTGACAGACGAGATTAAAAGCTGGTGAAAGCCTAAAATCTGAGGTCTAGATTTCATGTGACAATCCCTAATTAGGGTTAGGGAAAAATCATTAAATGAGTGCTCGAGATGTCATATGAGAAGATTGAATTAACGGTCAAGAATAAATGAGATAATTAGTCAAAAAGATAAAGATTTTCGAAAATCAAGAAGATAAAGACTGCTTGATTTGTGAGATTAAAAAAATCAAGAGGATAAGAGTTGAATTGAAAAACAGATTTGGAGAATCAAGAATTTGCTCAATTGCTTGATTTTTGGAAGAATATTACCATTTTGAATTAAATAAATTCAAAATATGGATTTTGTGTGATAATAAATAATCGATTTTCAGATTATTTACTAAAATGAACCGACAGTTAATAATGTGAGATCATTTTAAATAATTTCATTTATTTAAAATGAGGGAAATGTTAAATTTGGAAATTAAATAATTAAGGATAATTATTTAATTTAGAGGATATGATTAATAATTAAATAAATTAATAAATTCATTTAATTATGAGAATTAGTGATGAATTAAATAAATAAATGAAATTGATTTATTTAATAATCAGAAGAATAAATGAACAAAGGTAACTAAATAAATTAATAAATTTATTTAATTGTAAGAAGATAATAGGCCTTTAGTCACGTATTGAATAAATAAATAAAATTTATTTATTTAATAATCATGAAGAATAAAAGAGATATGAATCAATTAAATAATTATAAATTATTTAATTAATAGTTGAATGTGGACCAAGAACATAATTAAATGTCATAATTATGCTAGGATGAAAGTGGTAAAAATAAAGCTTGCAGGCCTAGGTCATTTTTATGTGTCTACATTTTTCCCCTCTGTCATAATGTAGCATGTCGCATTGTGACAAAAAAAATAAGTTAAAGTCATGCCCCAACGAAGGTATAGAGTATCGATGCCCCCTCGGGAAATTTTTCAAATTTTGGGCTGGTGACAGAATTTTTTTGGAAAGTGTCCTGATAAGTCAATTTAATGACCAGAAAAACAATGGCGCAGACGGTTTCAAATTCTGACATGTTTAAAGCAGCCAAAGGGGTGGTCAAAGTTGGTCAAAAGAGCCTCTAGTAATAACCTAGTTGAAAAATGCCATTTTAACTTTATAAATAGGTTGACAAAGGGGTAAAAGTCAATTCATTTTCACTATTTACCTTAGAAAATTTTTAGAGCTCAGAGTGAAGAGGACTTCTGCGAGGATGGTGATTCCAATGACTGAGCATCACGGTGAGATCGTGTGGACCTACAGGTGGCCAGAGGGCTTAGAGCCAGCGGTATGTACCCCTAACCCACTTTGTAATTTTCTCATTTGTCGTGCAAAAACTAGGGTTTTAGGAACAACAACCAATGCGCCGCGACGCATATGCATGCGCGTAAGCCGCATTTGACTTCGCGTTCAACACATTTGATGCGTCAAGACGCAAGTGTAAGGGGTATTTAGGGAAGGCCAATGATGTGTAACACATTTTCCAAAAAGTGCGATGCATTCATCATATCGGGCCGCATTCAAGAGTTATAACGCCGCATGTGTCATTTTGTGACGCATTCGTTAGTTAGAGAGACACATTGGAATGAAGTGACACATGTGCCATAAACCATGACGCAAATACTCTGATGCGACACAATTGAGCGACAAAATGACGCAATCGATATGTCGCGACGCATGTGAAGTACGGAATGATGCAACCATTTTTCCGCGATGCAAGTGCAGTCAACGCGACACATTTGACTTTGACTTTGACTAGGGCTGATTTTGATGCTTTTCAAAATTTAAATGCTTTTTAGTTATATTGATGATAATGATGATTGTCCAGAAGGTACTGATTTGTTTTTTGATCATGTGCAGAGACAGCTAGCACCCATATATATGCGAGAGAGCAAGCCATTGACCTTTCGGTTAAGAGATCAGCTGAATTCGAGAGAGCGATGAGGGTTGATGCGGCTAGGTCTCTACTATGTTGCCTATATGCCTATTATTCGGGCAAATAGGGGACTGCTGATTGCATTGTGTGAGCGATGGTGTTTAGAGACATACTCATTTCACTTGTCAACGGGAGAGGTGACAGTCACGCTGGAGGACGTGTACCGTATTCTACGTTTGCCGATCCGAGGAGAGCAGATTGTTTACGACCTTCGACATGGCTATTAGATATTTACAACTTATTAACAAGATGAGGATGCAGGACTTGGCATCGAGGGATATGATATCCACTAGGAGTTTATGGCAGAGCATTATGCCCGGTTTGATGCATTTTTGGCGACATTGATCAGCTGGATACTAATTCCTGACCATCGCGGACATGGGTTTCCCATTGGTTGGGGAGATGTGCTTGTGGGCATGAGGTGAGACCGGACAGTTTATGCCTGGGGGCCCTATTTGCTAGGAATGCTTTACCATCAGCTTCACGAGGTAGCCTATAGGAGGGCACAAAGCATTGGGTGTGGGACTACACTTCTGATGATATGGGCCTGGGAGCATGTGGCCATATTCTGACCTCCTATCTAGAGAACATAGTTAGCCGAGGGGATTCCCTATGCCTATGACTATGCCGATTCCCTACAATAGACGAGGATGGGAGAGACAGGTTGGTGGCACCATCAGATTGACACCATGGTTACATTCATCTGGAGGCCCTATAGAGACTGCCAATAGTGGGATGATGAGGATGACCACAGCGTGTCCTTAGATAGTTTAGAGAGCAGTAGGGTGTACCTACAGGAACAACTGAGTATGCCTAATTTTCTAGGGAGTCAGCTTGGGGGCCACCAATTTCTATACCATTTGCTGAGCAACAAATTGATGGGCTACTAGTCCAGCAGTGGGGATAGAGAGGTGGAGTTGTAGATCCAGGGACCATTGCGGACTATGACTTGTGGTGGCAGGCGCATCGACTAGTGCCACTGACAGATCCAGATGGGCCAACACCTGTTGATAGGAGGTCAGTTATACCACATGTGCCGAGAGCCAGGTGAGGGGGAGGAGATGGTGATAGAGGCAGAGGTAGGGGGAGGGATAGTGGCAGAGACAGAGGCAGGGAGAGAGATGGAGGCAGGGATGGAGGTCGGGGTGGAGATGATGGGGATGACGGAGGGGACGACCAGAGATGGAGGAGAGATGGCCAAAGGCAGGGCAGGAGGGTACGACCACGTGTAGACAAAGTGACATTGGATGCCATCCCAGAGGTGGCCGAGGAGGGGGAGAGAGAGGAGGAGGAGAGACAGGAGGGGGAGCTAAGGTAGGAGCAGGAGGAGGAGAGACAGGAGGAGTAGCTGAGGCCGGAGTAGGAGGAGGCCAGATAGGAGGAGGAGCTTGAGGTGGATGTGGATGTGGATGTGCCTCGGTATGAGGGAGTTGGTGGCAAGGAGGTCACAGAGGAAGAGGATGATGACATAGACGATGATGATGCTATGGATGAGGTCGAGAGGCTCTTGAGATTTAGGTTGGTGGAGGGAGATGAGGAGATACCATCCAGCTCGGTGCTGCCCCCTGATGCCAGGACAAACTAGAGGGTGGTAGACCTACAGAGGAGACGGGATGAGAGTGCCACATAGGTCAGAGCACTGCAATTAGAGTTAGAGGTGGCTCAGGTAAAGTGGGATCAGGCAGTGATTCGTTAGCAGGAGGCAACACAGTGGTGTGTGGATTTTGCGGCGTTATGTTCAAGAGCTTCAGGGGATATGGCCCGTGAGCTTTCCAGGGTGAGCACTCGATACGGGTAGTACATGATTCTCTATGAGCAAGAAGTGCCTCCCAAGCGACGAGATCCTACACTATCGCGCTCACAGACGAGGACAAGAAACGGTCATAGATCAGGGAGTGGGAGTAGCAACAGGAGTCACACTAGTGTAGGAGGGTCTACCTCGTCGGGGCACACATTAGGATACAGGTCCCACCACTCACACAGGCATGCCTTGAGTCATCATTCGAGCCGTAGTCATGGGTCTACCAGTTCAGAGTAGAGGTCAATATAGAGGCAGCCACCGGTGATAGATCCTTCATCCTCTCAGAGTCAGGGTGCAGTGTCAGCGCAGGTGCCATCAGTGTTAGTGCCATTAGGTTCACAGACATAGGCTGTTACCGTTCCACCCATTACCTCTGTGCCGGGCATAGATCCTTAGTCACCACACTCTTCGCCACGAGGGGATGAGGAGAGCATTTCCTAGGGACATGTTTGCTACATTTGTTTCTATGTTATGACATATTATGTATAGACCATTGAGCCTGCAAGCTCTATTTTGGGGATATCTCTTGACTCTATCCTATGTCATTATATATTTTTTTGAGATGATGCTATATGATGATGCAGTTTTGATGCGGCCTACATGTGTGTTATGTGATGTTATATGATTTATGCATTATGATATATGTGATGTGATGCTTATGTGAATTATGCAGTTATGATGGATGATGATATTTATTTACTTATATGTCATGTCATGTCATGTATGTCTTATGATGGTTACCTATGATATGATGCCATGATAATGCAATGCTTAGTTATGTCGATGTTGTGATGATGATGATAATGATATACATAATGTATTTATTTGAATGGATGCCATGTTTATGATTATGTTAATACGATATGCAATGAAATGTATATGATTTAATGCTATGGATGATGTATGTATGGGCTTAATGCAATGCTATATGATTATGTATGCACTTATGTTTTTGTATGTCCCAGGATATCATCGTGAAATGGACAGATGAAAATGAATAGACCGAAGGAGATGCATGTTAGTTCCTAGACCAAATCCTTCAAAACCTTACCATAGGACCTTAATATTTATTTCTCTTAATATCATTGGACAAATTGTTGTAATGGCCAACAAACATCATGACATGACATAGATCAAGGTGTACAAAATCATACCATCACATAAGACAAGAATTCACAGACATGGATGATAATGATTCATACGAAGAGTGCAATTTCCCCAGTATTTTTGTCATAATCAACCACAAGTAAAAAAAGACAAGAAGAACAATTCATGAAACATCGTTGCTTCTCTAAATCTTGTTTCCAGGACATCCTTGAGAAACTAGCAGCATGATTTCCAAAATACAAAATAGAGCTATTATCATGATACGTCACTGTTTTTCTAAATCCAAAAATCAAGACCTCGCTGAGAAACTAGTAACATGCGTGTCAAAATTCAAGATGAATGTCATGATACGTCGCTGCTTCTCTAAATCTTGTTGCTGGGATCTCGCTGAAAAACTAGTAACATGATAAAACCAAAAGACAAGTGCCAAGTGTTTGCCAAGTGTGTCTAGATACCCAGTGTTTTAATGTCAAGATGTCAGGTTTGATGATGTTGAGATGCCAGGGTGTCAAGGTTTTGATGATGCCAAGATGACAAATGTCGAAGATTGTCAAATTCAGGAAGGACACATCCTGAATAATGTTGATGTCGAGAGGATTGATCCCTAAATGTCAAAAGGGATCCCTCGAAATGCCAGTGACAGGGATGGTGATGATGCCTAGGAAGGACACATCCTAAGGCATAAATGGCAGAGTTTGTTCTTTAGAAGAACACATCTAAAGAATACTGATGTTGAGAGGAGTGATCCTTAAATGTCAAGAGGATCCCTCAAAATGTCAGATGACAATGACGATGCCCAGGAAGGACACATCCTAAGGCATAAGTGACAGAGGCTATTCTTTAGGACACATTTGAAAGATAACCAAGAGTTGATAATTTGATTGGTTATGACAATTTTACTTGTTTTGACCAAGTTTGACTAAAGTTTGACTTGTGTTGACCATATGTCGATTTCCTTGGCATGCTAATGTGATTTGTTATGTTTGAATAAATGATTGCCATACTTTGTCTTACTAGTTTTCCCATTTGGAAAAAAATGATTTGTCTTGACTTGAAGACTTTTGACGTGTGTGCCAGTGTAATGCGATGAACCCTAATGGACTGACCTAGTGCGGCCTCGGGGGCTCATCGACAGATGGCCTTGCCTACGTCATACACCTAGAGACCTCATAATTCTACATGACCAATGACTATCTTGATGACCAAAGATTGCATCATGATTTTATTTTGACAAACCTAAAAGGACTGGCCTAATGTCTCGGGGACTGGAAAGTGAGTTTTGCCTATGTAGCAAATGCGTAGAGACAACGTAGTTCAGACAAATGACAAAGACTAATTGACTTGACAAGGAATGACTCCATTTTTTTTTGTGATTTTGAGACAGTTTGACGTTTGTTGTGGTTTCTTCAGGATGTTTTCCAATTTTTAGGTCTTTTTTCAGGACATTTTATAATGTTTTTGGTTTTTCTTCAAGACATTTTATGATGTTTTTGTCTTTTTTTCAGGATTTTTTGTGATGTTTTTGGTCTTTTTAAAGACATTTTTTGATGTTTTTGGTCTTTTTTCAAGACATTTTGTGATGTTTTTGGTCTTTCTTTAGGATATTTAATTGTCAAGACCATGCGTGATATCCACTGTAGTCACATGATAAAATTTTTGCCCCTAGTCAAGTCCAAGACTTAGCCAATTTTAAAGGACGTGAAAGGGATGTGCCTGGGGTGCCTGATGGACAGTATTTAGGACTTGATGTCAACCTTTTGTCAACCATGAAAGGAAGGGTATGATGTCATGGTAGATGTCATGGTGGTGATGAAAAATGTGTTTCATCATTGGCCAAGACAGATAAAGTAACAATAGATGGTAGAGCAATGATTGACTACGCATGGCGCCTGTTTGCCAGGTTTTTCGCCATGGTACTTATCCAAAGCGCCTGTTTTCTAGGTTTTCACTGTTGGATGAATTATTTCTCTTTACTATTTTTTTTCGTTTATTATTATTATTATTATTATTATTATTTTTTGTATTTTAAGGTTTTCAGCTCAACCTTTTGATGCTATGCATAGAACTTTTAGAGATGTAGACTATTGATAGGCTCTATCAATTGTTCTCCATCTGGAGTCACCAAATGATAAGCTCCATAACCAAAAGAGGATATGATGACGTAGGGACCTAGCCAATTTGGTTTGAATTTTCCAGGTTTTTCTCCGTCAGCTTGATTCTTAGGGTTCTGCATGAGGACTAAGTCACCAATGTCGAACTTCCTGACCATGACTCTCTTTTTGTAATTGCGACAGAGATGATTTTGATATGCCTATAGATGGTTCAGGGAATTATTCCTTCTTTCCTCTAACATCTCCAGCTCGTGTAGACATGATTTCTATACTCCTCATCATCGGTTAGACCCTTTAGGGAGACTCGTAAGGAAGGAATTTCAACCTTAATGGGAAAGATGGCCTCAACTCCAAAGACTAGGGTGAAAGGAGTGGCTCCCGTAGGCGTGCGAATGCTAGTGCAGTAAGCCCATAGAGTAGGGTTGAGTTGAATATGCCAGTCATGACCAGCATCATTGACAGTCTTTTTAAGGATTTTAACAATGGTTTTATTTGACGCCTCAACTTGACCGTTTCCTTGTGGGTAATACAAAGAAGAAAAATGATGTTAGATGTGAAATCGCTCACATAACTCATGAACATCTTGGTTTTTAAATGGACGTCTGTTGTCAGTGATAATGGATTGTGGAAGGCCATAACAAAAAATGATGTAGTTAAGAATGAATTTGGAGATTTGTTTGCCAGTTATGTACGTTAGGGGGATGGCTTCGATCCACTTTGTAAAGTACTCAGTGGCAGTTATGATGAATTTGTGGCCATTGGATGAGGTAGGATGGATCTTTCCCATGAGGTCAAGTCCCCTTGTACGAAGGGCCACAGAGATGTGATTGGCCGAAGTTCTTGTGCTGGAGCGTGAATCAAATCACTGTGAATCTGGCATTGGCGATAGGTCTTGACATATTCTAATGCATCTTTCTCAATGGTTGGCCAATAGTACCCAAGTCTCGTAATCTTCTTGACTAGAGTAGGACCACTCGAATGAGACCCGCATATACCCTCATATAATTCATGTAAGGTTGTGCGTGCTTCGTTGGTGTCGAGACATCTAAGGAGGGTGTTGTCAAAGCTACGGTGATAAAGGGTATCACTAACGATGGCATATCTTGTAGCTTTTCAGATAAAGGACTTCCTTTGGTTATTGGATAGATTAGGGGGGAGGGTTTGAGACTTAAGCTAGTCATGGATGTCTTGGTACCAGGGAGAATTGGGACCAACAAGCTTGCAGACCATCTCTGATTCTGGGACATCATAGGCGGGGACCAACAATTGTTCTATCAGGAATTCTAGCTGAGGCATATTGCTTGGAATGTTGAGGAGAGAGCCTATTGTAGCCATGGCATCTACTGCCTTGTTCTGTGCTCTTGGAACTTGCTCAAAATTCACCATGTGAAAGTATGTTTGGAAGCTGTCAACCATCTGTTTGTAGGGAATTAGCTTCTCATGTTTTGTGTCATAGTCATCATTAACTTGGTTGATGACTAACTAGGAATCCCCTTAGACATACAATGCTCTGATTTTCCATTTTATTGCCATTCTAAGTCCTGTGACCAATGCCTCATATTCCGCCACGTTATTTGTGCATGGGAAATCTTGCAGAAAGAATTAGGAATGGAATCTCCTTGAGGGGTCATGAACAGGATCCCTGCCCCCGAGCCATGATTAGTATGCGATCCATCAAAGTATAGCCTCTAGGGTGACTTTGGTTCTATATGGAATATTGATTCATCTGGGAAATCTTCCACTAAGGGGTGATCACTTTGTATAGGTGCGTCTGCCAATTGGTCTGCAATCACCTGTCCTTTGATCACTTTTCTTTCGACATACTGAATGTTGTATTCGCTTAGAATCATGACCCATTTTTCTAGACGTCCTGTCAATGCTGCATGACTTAAAAGATATTTGAGAGGATCAATCTTTGCTACCAGTTATTTCTGATGGCTTAACATATAATGTCTTAACTTCTGGGCCGCAAAGACCATTGCTAGACAAGCCTGTTCAATTGGTGTGTAATTCAGCTTATACCCAATCAATGTCTGACTGATATAATATATGGCCCTTTCTTTTTCTTCTTGGTCATTTTGTGTTAGAAATGCCCCCAGTGCTGAATTAGTGGCATAGATGTATAAGATCAAGGGTTTTCCGTGAATGGGCGGCATGAGGACTGGCAGTGACAATAAGTAATCTTTTATTTTCTGAAAAGCTTCTTGGCATTTATCTGTCCACACAAAGGGTATGCCTTTGCGCAAAAGATATTGGAATGGTTGACACTTGTCAGCCAATTGTGCTATAAAGTGTCAGATAGATTGTACCTTTCCCTATAGAGTCTTGAGTTCGATTATTCATCTGGGGGGAGGCATGTCCATGATGGCTTTGAATTTTGTTTGATCAACTTCAATGCCTCTTCGAGAAACTATGTATCCTAAGATTTTACCCGATGTTACGCCAAAGACACATTTCTTAGGATTCAGTCAGACTTTGTATTCTTCTAGTCTCTTGAAAATTGTGTCTAACACCTTCAGATGATCTTTTCTTGTTACTGATTTAGCCAAAAGTTTGTCTACATAATCTTCCATTATTTTATGCATCATGTCATGAAATATTGTGGTCATAGCCCTTTGATATGTGGCACCTACATTTTTAAGACCAAATGGAATGAAATTCTAGTAGTGTGTACCCCAAGAGAAAGTGAATGCTGTTTTATGCTAGTCTTCGGGGGAAATACGAATTTGATTGTAGCCTGAGAAACTGTCCATGAGGGACATCTCCTATCCTGCCATTAAGTCGACTATGATATCTATATTCGGAAAATGAATGTCATCTTTTGGGCATGCCTTGTTTAAGTCTCTGAAATTTGTACAGACTTGGATCATTCCATTTGGCTTTGTTACTGGCACAAGGTTAGATATCCTTCAGCATAATCAATAGACTGTATGAACCCAACATCTAGAAGTTTCTTCAACTCATCCTTGACCAGTAGAGTGACCTAAGGATGCATTTTGTGTAACTTCTATTTAACTAGTTTGGCATTGGGCATTAGTGGCAGGTGGTGCAAAACCAGTTTTGGGTCTAGTCCCGACATGTCAACATAGGACCATGCGAAGTTGACTTTATGTTCTACAAAGAATTTGTGAAATTCTGGTCTTTCTTCTTCAGTCAAGGATGCAACAAAGATGACCATTTTGGGATCTTCTGCTATTGATATGTTGTCTTCTATGGTTTTCACCCGCAGATATGTCCTTTGTTTTTACTTTTTTTTCGTCAGAAGGTGCCTTTCAGTTTTCACCTAAAGATGTTTCATTTTTTGTTTTATTCTTATTTTTAATTTTGCGACTGGAGGATGGAGCAGTCTCGCCGAAATAGGCTGCACAATCTAGGTCAATGGCGAATCCTGCCTTGTGATCACCACTGGGTATGACCTCACGTAATCCCATAAATTCTGCAATAGCCTCATCATTCTGAAAGGTGTCCAGGATTGGCGGGCCTTGTTGGTCCCAATCGATTAATTGTGGATAGACTAGGGAAATTCCATCATCAGCATTGGTGAATTGAGGGGAGGATGCAGAAAGCATACAGATGGATTCAAAGATATTGTAGATGAAATTATCATCATCCAATTCCACATCGGACTCTATCCAATATTCCCCTTCACTTGTTTCATATTCGTTGTTAAAGTAAGGGGTGAAGGACTCAAAGTCGTGGTTGTCAGTGTTATCTGGAGATTCAGATGGATTCCCCTGCTGGTTATGGGGTTCAGATGGTGGGTCTTGTATGTCATGGGGAAGGGAAATGGAACTGTGACTATTTGGTGCGAGATCAATTTTAAATGTTTGTCAAATTTTTTGTTCATAGGTAAGCTCCCCTGTTTCAACAAACAAATCATTGAGGCAACAGTCACTTAAGGATCTTTGAGAGCCAAATTCCCACTCTTGGGAGTCAGTTTCGGTAAAGGTTTCCTTAGCGGTCTCGACACTTTCCGAAGCATGCACACGCTCACTCGAAAGTTCACTGGTACGTCGGTCGTCATTTTCGGGCAATCCATACCCTAATCCAAGATACTTTGGTATTTTGAAAGATTCTATGGGCTCTCTTTGTCCATTTTTATTTCTACCTAGGCCACTAGTTCCATCGTAGCCCTTAGCCTTCATCATGTCATATCCCTTGCCATATTTCCTAACTAGTAATGGGGGTAGTTCGGCCATTTCTTTATAGAGCCATCTTGTAATATCGGTAAGGTCCTCGTTGCTCATGTCTCCCCATTTTATAAAAACTGTTTTTGGTGGAACTTTGAAAATTTCTTTGGGTTCCATTCTAAAACATGGTTGACCGTAGACCTTCAGAGACTTGGGTATTGTTGTGATGCTATATGCCGTATGTAGTTTGAATTCTCCATAGCCTAGGTCCTAGATCTTGACATTGGGTTCATCGTTAGGAAGAGTGGAAGATGGTGGTGTGATGGAAGACGTGGAAGAAGTGGTTGTGGAAGATGATGCGAGTGTGGATGGGTCAATATATTTGGAAGAAGAGGAGTTAGGAGCTTCTCAGTTGATGGGTACTCAGTTTGCAGAAATACCCCTTAGGTTGGTGCAATATTGAAAAGGGTCGGGGTATCCATCTATGGTGATTTCTGTGCCGTCAAATGGGAATTTTAAGAATTGGTGATTTGTAGAGGGAACAAATTTTAGGGCATGAATCCATGGAAAACCGAGCAAGAAGTTGTAAGGTAATTCTAGATCCAGGACCTGGTAAGTTGTATCCACAATGACTGGTCCCACTCTGATAGGAAGAGAAATAACGCCTTGTGAAGAATGTTCTTCGTCATCATATGATTTTATGACTATACTCTTTGTAGGGTCCACACATGCATCAAAAAATCCTAGAGCCTTAACTAGTTTCAAGGAGCATATGTTCAATCCTGCTCCACCATCTACTAAAACTCTTCTGACCTTGTGCTTATGGATGAAAGTTTTGATGTGTAATGCATCGTTATGGTTAGTCTTGGGTGACGAGTAGTCTTGATCAGAAAAGGTGACATGATGAGGTGTAGTGAGGTATCCCACCATGGTCTCAAATTGGTTGACATCAATATCCTTAGGGACAGATGACTCTTGTAGGGTTTTATCCAAGATAGCCTTATGCATGGGAGAGATGCGAAGTAGCTCAAGTATGGAAATCTGTGTGGGAGTTTTTCCAAGTTGGTCGATAAGGTTAAACCGACTCTTAGGTTGCCATTGCTTTGTGGTCAAGGCAGGTTGTGACTGCCTAGGAGATGGACCAGGTATGGTGATCTTAGGTTGCCTAACGGGAGGCAGACCAACTATGGTGACCTTTCCACTTCGAGTAGTGGCATTGCATTGGGGTGCTCATTTGACTGTGATGGTGTTGATGTATTCATCGTTAGTTCGGACATTGTTTATAGTAGGTCCACTGGAATAGTCACACTTAACACAGGCGTAATTGGCTTGATTATTGTTTGTCTTAGGACCTGACGTGGAAGCATTATTAGAACCATGGTATTGCAATGGGTTCTTATGAATGGTATGGTCGAAATTGGATGGGAATTATGGCCCACCTAATTTGATTATTCGACTCTTGATAAGGTCTTGCACAATATTTTTGAATTGTTGACAGGATGATGTCTTGTGTCCTTTAGCTCGGTGGTAAGCACAAAAGGCATTATCATCCCACCATGACGGTTTAAATTGCCCTAGGTCATATAGTTTTGGTTCTTCAAGCGTGATGAGACTATTCTGAAGGCATTTCTTGAGGACTTCCTCCATGGGCTCACCCAAGGGAGTGTATGTGCGACCCTTGGGGAATTGTCTCATATGACGGTATTGTCCTTGATTTTGATTGTTTTGACCATTTTGGTTGTTTGGGATGGCATTGGTAGGGGGTGGTAGTATCGTCGTTGGCTTGTTTTGCAGTTGAACCATTTTCAGAGCCAGTACAGGCCCCATAGTGTTTACAACCTTGGCATCAACGACACTGTCATTGGTAACATGTTTATTTTTGACCCAATACTTATTTTTGTTATAGGAGGATTTGCATTTGTATTTTTAGGACCGTACTTTAGCTCTCCCTTTGCAATAAGGGCTTTCTCGATCTAGACACCTTTTTCAACTAGGTCCGTGAAGGTTGTGCAACAATGTACTTGTAATACATATTTTAAGGGTCCTAGAAGTGTTTGAACGAACATGTCCACCTTTTCCTTTTTGGGTATGTCGACGTGACAACAACTAGCTAGACTTCTCCATTTTTGAAAGAATGGGATGAATGTTTCACCAACATCCTCTTGCATGAGATTGCATAAGCTAGTAATAGAGGTGTCCATGTCAATGTTGTATGCATAATTTTTTATGAATTTGTGTTTAAGTTCATCCCATGTTTGGATATCATTTTGAGTGGAGAACCATTCAAGGGAAGGACCTACAAGACTTTTAGACAAAAGTCTCATCAAGTACGTTTGTTCATAGGCGACGCCCATACAGTTAGTTACAAATTCTTGGACATGTTCGATAGGGTTTGTATTTCCTCTATATTTGGTAAAATTAGGTGACACATATACCAGAGGAAATGGTGGCATGTATAAGTTCATGTCAAAGGGATATACAGATAGATCATATGACACTTCTGATTTCTTGCCGAATATTTGTATGTTTTCTATGGTCTTCTCTAGACCCATCAAATTTTCTTGTAAGGCATTGATTATAGGGTCATTTGTGGTCCCATACATCGGATTGATTGGTACGCCATAGGTCCCTATTTGTTGTGAGTGGATGTTGGCATGCTGTTGAGGTACATATTGTTGTGGCATGTATGATGTGTCCTGATTTGCATGTTGTTGGTATTGGAAGTTTGGATTGGGGGTATGTTGGTGGGTATGAATATGGGATGAGTATGTTGGGATGTGTCCCCCAGCCATTTGGGTCAAAATTTGGGGAATATGGCGACCATGAATATTTTGATGTGAGAATGATGCCATAGGTTGTGTGTTTTGACTACCTTGTCCAAATTGTTGGGTTTGTACAAGGGGAATGGATGTATTTTGTCCTTGGGAGGTGATGGCATTAGACTGTGTTAACATGTTAACATTTTATTGTTGTCCTTGAATAAAGATACGTTGTTTACCTCCACCCAAAGGATTTTGTGAGGTACCAATGAGAGGATATGATGAAGATGTACTCATAGTACTAGATGTAGTTGTCAATGGAGGATTTGTATGGCTTGATGATGCCCCCATGGCATTTACCATAGTGGTAAAGAGAGGATTGGAATAACTTGCCCATACTGCCGAGGACCCAAAGGTGGTTCCAGCTGATTGTGATAGTGTTGTGGATATTGTTGGCACTGTGATGGATTGTGATCCTCCAATGGATGTAGCATTTATTGAATTGGAGTTGTTTGGAATGTTGGAAGTAGCACTCATGGTTGTTGTGACATTTTGCGAGGTAGCATAAAAAAAGGTATTGCTTGTGGTGTTTGGAGGTTGACCACTATTTGACATGTTATGCATATTGTTGATGTTATTGGCAGGAGATGTCGATCTCAAGGTATCAATGTTGAACCCATGAGGTAATTTAGCGCCTTGACTTAAAAGTATGGCCAAATATCTGTCTCTGTCATATAAGACCATTTGTTCTACAAAGTAGGCCGCCTCTGGATCTTGTGCTGCTACCTCTAGGTTTTCCTCAAGTCTTTGTCCATATTCATCCTTACGTAAGAATGGTTCAAAGGGGCTATTTGATGAGGATGGTATGGTTGTGAGAGGTTGAGTATTCGTGTTACTAAATGGGTCATCAAAAGTCCAATTTGGGTCATAAGTGTGATTGGTGACATTGAAATTAGAATCTTGTCCAAAGTTTTCCATTTGTCATTTCTTTCTTTGGAGACTAGTTTCCACCATAAAAGGGAATTGCTCAAATGAGGGTAATGAAAATGATGACTAAATGCAAGGATGATGCTAGCCTATGTTTTTTTGTATTTTTGTGACAAAGGATGACAATGTAAGACTATGTTTTTTGGATTTTTGATAATGAGGGATAACAATGCAAGGTTATGACTAAGGAAATGATTGATGCAAAACAACAAGGTTGTCAAAGCCAAAGTGTCAAATGAGGACTAAGATGGTAATGTTGATGAAGGACTAAGGTGATTAATGCAAAGTATAGGTTCAAAATGAGGACTAGAGGTGGACAATGCAAAGTCTAAGTTTAAAATGATGACTAAGTTTGGACAATGTTTGGAGAAAGGTTTGTCTAACTACTCTAAGCTTGACATATGTCTCAATTTAGGTTATCAAAAGGACTTGGTAAAGGGACTAAATGACAAGGTCAAAATGATGAGTGAGCCCGCCTTGTTGGAGTTAAAATGACACTGAGAGGGGGGGGTGAATCAGTGACTTAACAAATTTGACCAATTTCAAAAATTCAAAAACATAGCTCAGATTTGATCTCAATATTACTCTGATTAATGCATTCATGAGTTGAATGTAATCATTCATCAACAAAATTGAGAAAAGTAATAATCCCAGTAGTGAACTGAAACAACAACAACACAGTAAAGCTATGAGAACACAGAAGAAAAATGAGACACAAAAATTTGCCGATTGGAACACCCTCTTGGGGTATAAAAACCACTCCCGAAATGCCTTCCAGGCTTAATCTTTTAATCAACTATTCACAATGCCTTATAGGCTGATTTTTGAGCACCCACTCAAGGAGCACCAACCCCTCGTTTAGAGATATCTATCTCAAGGAGTACCAACCCCTCAAATTATGATTTGAAAAACAATAATAACTCAAAGGATTTCTCTATTTTCAGTTAAGAACATGTTTCTCTATTTTCTCATCTACAAAATACCTTAAAGATTCAATAATTGAATCCCTAAAATACTATATAGAGAAGAAATTTACAATATCTTTGCATCTTGTTATTTAGATTTTATTGCAGAGTTTTATCCATACATTTTCATACAACCAAGGAATGATAATCTCAGAATTACAACAACCGAATAGAAAACATAGTTTTCTGCTTCTATTTATACATCTTTTTGATTCAAATGCCAGAAAAGTAACTATCTTCAAAAGTAACAGCTGAACAACCAACCTGCGAAGATTCAGACTGAAGTTAACAAACTTGTTTATCATAGAAATCTTCATCTTGTACCTAGCAAGATTATTAGATAAGGTGAAATTAATTTTCCAAAACAAGAGTTGTTTCACCCAGCTAAGAGCTGTTCTCAACAAATCTGAAATGCATGAGATCATTTCACTGCTTAAAAAGCACAACTGCCCATCACTGTAAATCATAACTTCTAATGCATGAAAAAAAATACTCTGTTAGGGCATCATTTGCCACATTAGTAACTAAGATGCAGAGAGCAGTTAAAAAATGGAGATAATAAACCCGTATGTGCAGAATGAAATGCATAAATACCAGACAGATCTACAACTCCCATGGCTCCATCAACCACTGTCGAGCTTCCAGCCAGAAACACACCAAAATAAAGCTTCCATATACCACTGTAAAAGTCATTACATCCAACAACAACTGAAACTTAAATTCTCATGATGGCAGCCAGGCTAGGGTTCCATACCCAGCCAAAAAGAATAATCATGAATTTTTCCCTAAACTCACTTCTGTCAATGTAATGATATGTCGAAGGCAACTTTAATCGTTAATCATACTTTGGTTCCTTCTGTTTCGCCGTGACCCTTTGTTATCGGGCAAACCCTATAGAGAATTCACTTTGTTTTGCTGAAATCCCCGAGCTCACAATAGATCACCAAGACATTAATGTTCTCACACCGATATAAACCTTTTGTCTTATGTGCTTCACTATAACATTATGATATCGGGGAGACCTCCTATAGAGCACACCATGTCTTTCCGAAAGTCTTCATCCACTTGTGTGTCGCTGTGACATTATACTATCGGGGAGACGTTATACAACCAACATTGAGTTTCATTGATGGGCTTCCTTAGTGTATTATTCATTCGCTAAGACATAAGGAAACTTCTCACCGAGATTTACCTTTGTTTCATTCACTATCGCTGTGACCATATGATATCAGAGAGACCTCTCATAGAGTAGATTTTGTTTCACCAAAGGTCATCATTCATCTTGAGTCATTGAGATAAGTCAAATCCAATACCGACATAGTCCCTTTATGTTCCATCGGCAAGACCGAAGGTCACTCGCTGAGACCTCACACCGAAAACCTTGACTCTTACTGATACGCATACCTTTACATTGTCAGTCGGCAAGACAAGAAAACCTTGCCAAGACATTATATCAATAGCCATTAGTTTTACCGATAAGACTCCATATGCATACAGTCGGTGAGACACACTTGAATTCGCTGAGATACTAAACCGAATACTCCAAGTTGGGCCGAAGTGAATCTCTTAATGCGCCCATCGGTGAGACCAAAATAGTTCGCTATGACCATATAACGACGCCACAACTCTCGCCGATGAGTCCATTCAACCTCTGATCGGTGAGACAAAGCAAATTCGTAGTGACCACATATCGATGGTATAACTTATGCCGATATAATCCTTTTCTGTCGCCGAAACAAAAGAGAATGTCACGCCGAAAGCTACCTGAATGAAAAAAATCCAATCGACATGACATCAGAAATGTCTTGCCGATAGGCAACATAGACATTTCAAAATGGATCGGGGAGACCCTGCCATTCTCACACCGATATGTGTAAGCCTGTGGTATGCAAAGAGAACCATCCTGAGAATGATCATCAAAGAGAACTAATTGAAAGAGATTTTTTCATCAAGGAAAAACCATAAGGTCACAACTGAGAACCAACAAACTCCCCCTTTGTCCTTGATGGAAAAACACAAATGACTCTCCCCCTTTTTGGCTCAATGACAAAGAATAGAAGAGAAGAATGTGCATTGCCATGAAACACAACTGAGAAGCCAACCAAAAATATCATTAGAAACAGCTGCAAAAAGAGAAACAACTGCAAAAAGAGTTACAGTGCAGCTACCAAGATGGTAGGAGAGCTGTAAGTAAATCAAAACATATAACATGCTCCCCCTAAGCAGTAGCTTGGAGATTTAGTGAAGTAACGATTGAGAGATAACTCCCAATCGAAGTCTCATCCTTTCAAATAACTCTTTATCTAAGGGCTTAGTAAAAATATCAACCACCTGATCTTGTGAGCCAACAAACTGTAAGCAGACTTAATTAGCCAAAACTTTTTCTCGAAGAAAGTGAAACTTGATAGCAATATGTTTAGTGCGAGAGTGCATAACATGATTTTTTGAAATATTTATCGCATTAGTGTTATGACAAAGAATGGAAACAGGTTTAGGAACTTCAATACCCATATCAGATAGAGTTTGACTCATCCAAAGAACGCGAGTACAACATGAAGTGGTAGCAATGTATTCTGCTTCAGCAGTAGAAAGAGAAATAGATACTTTTTTCTTGCTGTGCCATGCCACTAAACGATCACCAAGAAAGAATGTAGCACCACTGGTGCTTTTCCTATCATCCAAACAACCACCCCAGTCAGCATCAGTATAAGCAATCAAAGAGAAATCATTACTTCTAGGCTACCAAAGACCATAATCAAGAGTGCCCTGAATATATTTAAAAATCCTTTTAACACCAGTGACATGGGATTCTTTAGGTGATGCCTGAAACCGTGCAATAGTGCAAACTGCTTGCATAATGTCAGGTCGAGAAGCAGTTAAATATAATAGACTGCCAATCATTGATCTATATTCAGTTTGATTTGTATTAGGAGAATCATCAACCTTAGTAAGTTTGCATCCAGTAATCATTGGAGTGCTAACTGGATGGCATTCATCCATCTGAAATTTCTTAAGCATCTCTCTAGCATGCTTGGTTTGAGAAAGAAATATTCCATTCTCACATTGAGAGATTTGAAGACCCAAAAAGAAATTTAATTCTCCTAACATTGACATTTCAAATTCAGATTCCATTATCTGAGAGAACTTTTTACTCAAAGTAACATTATTGCAGCCAAAGATAGTGTCATCAACGTAAATTTCAACAACCAAAATATCAGAACCTTCAATTTTAACATAAAGATTACTGTCTACACCTCCTCTAACAAAGCCATTAGAGATCAAATGACTGTCTAGCCTAGAGTACCAAGCTCTAGGTGCTTGTTTTAAGCCATAGAGGGCCTTTTCAATCTGTAAACATGATCAGGCTTATCTTTGCAAATAAATCCTTTAGGCTATTCAACATAGACCTCTTCATCTAAATAGCCATTTAAAAAAGTAGTTTTGACATCCATTTGATAAACAGTAAAGTCTTTATAAACAGAATAAGCCAAGAATATTCTGATGGATTCTAATCTAGCAACGGGTGCAAAGGTTTCACTGAAATCAATACCTTCTTGTTGAGCATAGCGTTTGTAGACAAATCTTGCTTTGTTGCGAATAACATTACCATTTTCATCAACCTTGTTTCTATATATCCATTTTCCTCCAATGAAATTCTTGTCATCCGGTCTTGGGACTAACTCCCAAGTCTGATTTTTCTCAATCTGATCAATTTCTTCCTGCATAGAATTAAGCCAACATGAGTCTGTGAGAGCTTCATTAAAATTTTTAGGCTCAAACTGAGTAACTAGACAGAAAGCAATTTGTGCCTTTTCATCAGATTCTGCAACCTTTCTTCTAGTTTGAACTCCTGCATATTTATCCCCAATAATCTGATCTTTGGGGTGATATATAGCTAGATTTTTCGAAGGAGCTTTTGATGCAACCTTTTCAGGACTTTCTTTTTCATTTTTGTGGCTTGCTGATTCAACAACAAAATTTTCTATTTCAGCTCCTTCTGAAATTATTTCAAATTCAAGTTCTTCTTCCTCATTATCCTACAAAGATTCAACAATCAAATGTGGTCTTTCATCAAATTTTACATTAACAACTTCAACAATCTTATTAAGCCTTTTGTTAAGGTATTTATAAGCTTTTCTGTGAGTTGAGTATCCCAAAAAGATACCCTCATCACTCTTTGATTGAAAGCTCCCAAGGTTATCATCATCTTTCTTGATAAAACACTTACTTCCAAAAATTTTAAAGTATTTGACAGAAGCAGTTTTTCCATACCAAAGTTCATAAGGAGTGTGTTTAGATTTCACCCTAAGCTGCACTCTATTCAAAATGTATACAGCTGTATGAAGAACTTCTTTCCAATACATATCAGACAACTTAGCTTCATCTAGCATTGTTCTATCCATTTCTTTTACAGTTCTGTTCTTACGTTCAACTACCTCATTTTGTTGAGGTGTTTTAGTTGCAACATACTGTCTTTTAATGCCGTGTAGTTCACAGTAATCAATAAACTCTTGAGAGGTGAACTCACCTCCTTTTTCAGAACACAGACATTTAAGTTTCAAATCAGATTCCTTCTCAACCAATTTACGAAAGATTTTAAACCTTTCAAAGGCTTCTGATTTGTGCTTAAGAAATGCGACCCAAACCATTCTAGTATAATCATCCACAAACAACATAAAGTACCTTTCACCATTAATAGACCTTGTTCTGGTTGGTCCACATAAATCAGTATGCACAAGCTATAAAGGTTTTGAAGAAGAATGTTCTTTTGTCTTGAAGCTGATTTTAGTTTGTTTACCACTTAAGCATTCTTTGCACATAGAGTTTTCTAGCTTGCTAAGAACTGGTAGACCTCTAACATTCTGATTTTTACTAGTTCTAACTAGATTTTCAAAGTTTATGTGTCCTAATCTTTTATGCCATAACTAGTTCTCTTCAGTTTGGCCCATTAAACACATACCTTGATTATTGTCATTGTTTGATGTGTTGAGAAGATTGTACACATTTCCTTTTGTCCTCCTTCCAGCTGCAATAGCCTTTCCTAGCTTGTTCTTAATCTTAGATCCCTGAAAGTGAAAAGAACATGATAACCACTATCACAGATTTGACTAACACTTAGAAGATTGTGCTTTAGATCTTCCACATAGTACACATTATAGATAGGAGTGTCTTCATTCAGAAGAAGTGAACCTCTACCTTTAATTTGAATACTAGAGTTATCACCAAACTTAACATATCCACCTACATAATCTTCAATATTTATAAACTTATCCTTATCGCCAGTCATATGGTTAGAACATCCACTATCTAGGACCCATAAGTCCTTTTCCTTGGAATGAAAAGCAGTTTGAACCAACATAGTTTGTTCAATGTTGTTAACAGTCTTAGGTTTCCAAACCTTTTTAATTTTCTGCTGTTTCAATTGCAGATCAGTTCTGCATTGTTTGACAGAATGACCCAAAGCATTGCATTTAAAACATCAAATATGTCTAACAAAACCATAGTGTTGCCTAAGACCAAACCTGGGTATTCTAGGATTCATAAGCCTACAAGTGCTCACCTTATGGCCAAATTTGTTGCAGAAAAAACAATAACCATAGAAGAAAGGATTGTATCTGTAAGATGATCCATTACCTTTCAAGGGCTGAACATGATTCTTGCCAAAATCAGAGTGATTTGGACTTGAACCCTTGATTTCAGAAGAGGGGTTTTTTTTTGTATTATCAATTGAACATTCACCCTTTTAAAAACCAATACCGGTTTTATCTTTATACAGCTTCTGCTTGCTGAGCATCTCATTGAGTTTTAAAGTGCTTTCATATTTCTCAATTTCCTTTCTAAGACAGACTACTTCTTGTTCCAGTTTTTAAATTTCTTGATCCTTGCAGCTTACAGTCTTCAATTCTTTTAGCTTCTTCAAGCTGAGTTTTTAGAGAGACCATTTCTTGATTTGGTTTATGTTCTTGAGCAAGAACTTGTTTTTTGAGTTTTCTGACCTCTTGTAAAGCACATTTCAGCTCACTTTCTAGATCTACAACACCTTCTTCAACATCAATAGTATTTGAATCATCTTGCTGAGTAATCTCAACCATGAACAAGGTTTCATCTTCTTCTGCTGATGAATCTTTAGACTCAAAATCAGATTCATCCTTACTAAACATACTTTTCTTCTTTTTGAAATTGAAGTTTCGTTTAGGTTTGAAGGCCTTCTTCTTAGGCTGTTTTTCAGCTGTCTCGTTGTCACAAATTTGATCATCATAGGGACACTTTGCAGCAAAGTGACCTATTTTTCCATAGTTAAAACATTTAAAGGGAAGTTTTCCCTTATATTTTCCTGATCCCTTTTTAAATCTTCTAACAAAATGGGATTCTTTAGAATCTGACAACTCTGATTCACTGACTTCAAATTTTTCTTTCTTTTTAGTGTTAAAGGCAGTTTCTTTTCCTGTTGAATTGTTTTTGCTAGTTCTCGTTTCATAGGCAGTGAGTATTCCTTGCAGGTTGTCTAAGGTAAGTTGATCAAAGTGTTTCTTTTCTTCTAGGGCTCAAACCTTAGATTCAAATTTGGATGGTAAGGTTCTAACAACCTTTGTGACCACATCAAATTCATTAACATCTTGACCTAGACCTTTCATTGCATTGACAACTTCATCAACTCTTAGGAAATATTCAGCCACTTTTTCATCATCCTTCATTTTCAACTCCTCAAACTGATGTTTGAGTGTAATGATTTTTGACAGTTTGACTTTCTCATTCCCTTGATATATAGTTTCAAGTTTTTCCCAGATATCATGAGCAGATTTGCAATGCATGAATTTAATGAACACATCTTTAGTTAACCCACACAAGATGGCATGCTTAGCTCTGGCATTTGTTTCATACCTCTTTTTTTCAGCAGGATCAGTGGGAATAGAGGCTGGTACATTGTAAGCATTTATGACAATGCTCCAAACATCAACATCAAAAGAAATAAGAAAAGCTTCCATTATGATTTTCCAGAACACATAATCTGTTCCATCAAATAATGGAGCTCTGGTTACAGAGGCACCATCTTGAGAATGTGCCATTAAAAACAAACTCCAAAACCAAGATCAATCCAAGGTGATTAAAACCTATCAGAGGACCCTACGCTCTGATACCAATTGTTGGAGTTAAAATGACACTAAGAGGGGGGGTGAATCAGTGACTTAACAGATTTGACCAATTTTCAAAAATTCAAAAACATAGCTCAGATTTGATCTCAATATTACTCTGATTAATGCATTCATGAGTTGAATGTAATCATTCATAAACATAATTGAGAAAAGTAATAATCCCAATAGTGAACTGAAACAACAACACAGTAAAGCTATGAGAACACATAAGAACAAAGAGACACAAAAATTTTTCGAGTGGAAAACCCTCTTGGGGTATAAAAACCACTCCCAAAATGCCTTCTAGGCTTAATCTTTTAATCAACTGTTCACAATGCCTTATAGGCTGATTTTTGAGCACCCACTTAAGGAGCACCAACCCCTCGTTTAGAGATATCTATCTCAAGGAGTACCAACACTCAAATTATGATTTGAACAACAATAATAACTCAAAGGATTTCTCTATTTTCAGTTAAGCACATGTTTCTTTGTTTTCTCGTCTACAAAATACCTTAAAGATTCAATAATTGAATCCCTAAAATACTATATAGAGAAGAAATTTACAATATCTTTGCATCTTGTTATTCAGATTTTATTGCAGAGTTTTATCCATACATTTTCATACAGCCAAGGAATGATAATCTCAGAATTACAACAACCGAATAGAACTAACGGTTGAACAACCAACCTGAGAAGATTTAGACTGAAGTTAACAAACCTGTTTATCATAGAAATCTTCATCTTGTACCTAGCAGGATTATTAGACAAGGTGAAATTAATTTTCCAAAACAAGAGCTGTTTCAACCAGCTAAGAGCCATTCTCAACAAATCTGAAACGCATGAGATCATTTCACTGCTTAAAAAGCACAACTGCCCATCACTGTAAATCATAACTTCTAATGCATGAAAAACAATACTCTGTTAGGGCATCATTTTCCACATTAGTAACTAAGATGCAAAGAGCAGTTAAAAAATGGTGATAATAAACCAGTATGTGCAACATGAAATGCATAAATACTAGACAGATCTGCAACTCCCATGGCTCCATCAACCACTGTCAAGCTTCCAGCCAGAAACACACCAAAATAAAGCTTCCATATACCACTGTAAAATCCGTTATAGCCAGCAACAACTAAAACTTAAATTCTCATGATGACGACCAGGCTAGGGTTCCATACCCAGCCAAAAAGAATAATCATGAATTTTTCCCTAAACTCACTTTCGTCGATGTAACGATATGCCGAAGGAAACTTTAATTGTTAATCATACTTTGGTTCCTTCTATTTCGCCGTGACCCTTCGTTATCGGGTAGACCCAATAGAGAATTCACTTTGTTTTGCTGAAAGCCCCGAGCTCACAATAGATCGCTAAGACATTAATGTTCTCACATCGACATAAACCTTTTGTCTTATGTGCTTCGCTATAACATTATGATATCGGGGAGACCTCCTATAGAGCACACCATGTCTTTCCGAAAGTCTTCATCCACTTGTGTGTCACTGTGACATTATACTGTCGGGGAGACGTTATACAACCAACATTGAGTTTCATCGATGGGCTTCCTTAGTGTATTATTCGTTCACTGAGACATAAGGAAACTTCTCACCAAGATTTACCTTTGTTTCATTCACTATCGCTATGACCATACGATATCAGAGAGACCTCTCATAGAGTAGATTTTGTTTCACCGAAGGTTATCATTCATCTTGAGTCGTTGAGATAAGTCAAATCCAATACCGACATAGTCCCTTTATGTTCCATCGGCGAGACCGAAGGTCACTCACTGAGACCTCACGCCGAAAACCTTGACTCTTACCGATACGCATACCTTTACTTTGTCAGTTGGCAAGACAAGAAAAACTCGCCAAGACATTATATCGATAGCCATTAGTTTTACCGATAAGACTCCATATGCATACGGTCGGTGAGGCACACTTGAATTCGCTAAGATACTAAACCGAATACTCCAAGTCTGGCCGAAGTGAATCTTTTAATGCGCCTATCAGTGAGACCAAAAGAGTTCACTATGACCATATAATGACACCACAACTCTCGCTGATGAGTCCATTCAACCTCCGATCGGTGAGACAAAGCAAATTCGCAGTGACCACATACCGACGGTATAACTTATGCCGATATAATCCTTTTCTGTCGCCGAAACAAAAGAGAATGTCACGCTGAAAGCTGCCTGAATGAAAAAAATCCAATCGACATGAAATCAAAAATGTCTTGCCGATAGGAAACATAAACATTTCAAAATGGATCGGGGAGACCCTGCCATTCTCACGCTGATATGTGTAAGCCTGTGGTATGCAAAGAGAACCATCCTGAGACTGATCATCAAAGAGAACTAACTGAAAGAGATTTTGTCATCAAGGACAAACCATAAGATCACAATTGAGAACCAACATGCCTAACTAGACTGTTGAGTTGGAGGTTCTCACAAAAATGACAATGCCCGAAAAAAGGAATAATGACTATCCCAAGATACCCTAATTTTGAAAACAATGGTTTTTGCAAAGTGTGGAGATTTTGCCTAATCCAATGTTTTCCAAGATGAATCCTAAGGGAAAAATGATGATTATGATGCCTAGGGAATGCAACTAAAACATGGAAATTTTAAACCTATGGTATAAGTGCGAGCTAATGATTGCAAATGATGGACGTTTTGAGCAATTTCGATTCTGGTTTCTGAAAAATACTTTTGAAAATAATTTTTGACAGTAGGCTAAGATGATTGGACTCAGATTTTGGTTTGAAACATGATTTACTTTGTTGACAGGAAAATGCGTTGTTACAGGCAGCAAAGGCATTGTTGCGATCAAATGCAGCTCTGGGAATGGAAAATGCGGTTCAGTTTTGCAAATGCGGCTTTATAGAAGTCAAATGCGGTTTAGTATTTTAGATGCGGGTTTACAAAAGGTGAATGCGTTTTAAGACAGGAAAATGCGGTGTTTGGAGCAGAAAATGTGATTTATCAGAGCATATGCATTGTGAAGTCTAGGAAATGCGGTGCGACAAAGCAATCACAGTTTAATTGATGCGTCTAAGGATGTAAAAAAGTCAAATTTTCTGATGTTTTGGTTAAAAACCTGAACTGTTGAAAGTTTGACTGTTTGTTTCTAGATGTTTGAGTGTTGTTTGTTTTGTTTGAGTAACCAACAAACACTTGGCAAGCACAATATTTCAAAAAGTAAACAAGCACACAAGAGAACAAGTACGATCCTAGGTTAGGCTAGGACAGTATTCTCTAGACTCCACATGGGTTTCCCCACTGCATATCAGTAGCGTGTGAATCCAAAAGCTTGGCTACATGGGTTCTCCCTTACAGTGCACTCTCTTCTTAGACCAACCAAGCTTCCAACCCCCATGAAACTCCCATGGAAGATTGATCACCTCTACTAAAGACTACAAAGACGTGGAAGTCGACACATCGACCGATGCTGTACTAGAAAATAGAAGGTTTTGGGCTTACTACACAAGAGTTTTTAATTCAGGACCCCTGTTCGAGTGGCCATACATGGGGCAAAAGATTAAACACCAATTAGGTGGCACTCTAGCCTGAAGAGGTTAAGCTCAACATGGTTTATGGGAGTACTACTATGTCTGTATGACACATCCACACTCGTAATATTAGGTTTTCCCTTAAGATTCACATCTATATACTGGTCGGGGGTAGCTTGTCTTTAGCTCCATTGCTGGTTTGAGTCACGTTGGGGTGATGAAATCCCCAGGTAGACCCAAATTCTAGAGGCAATAATCATTTCTCTTACACCCAGGATCACATTACTGCGCAAGGGGAGAGGATACTTTGGTTATTGCATCAGGGTTACACAAGGATAAAGTGGGTCTGGCTTTTTGGTCACCTAGTTTGCACAGGGTGAGAGCATACTCGCCTACCATTTTCAAACACAATCAGAGAAAATGAAAGAAATGTTTATTTTAAGTGCACCAAAAATAAATGTCTTGTAATCTATAATAATAACAAGCACAATGTTTAGAATTGAGTCTTCAACACTTGAACCTGCAAAACCACAAGTTAGTAGTTTGCTTAAATAATCTTGGACTCATGAAATATAATTGCCACATGCTACAAACAAAAATTAGTAACACGAAAACTCTATGCTAGAAAAGAAAACCAAAATGTCAAACAAAAAAGAACAGAAAATAGAGAAAAAAAATAGAATGCAAAACAGAGAATGAAAGAAAATAGAAAAACCAGAATGCAAAAGGAATAATTTTTTTTACCAAGCAATTGCGTCGCAACAGAGCGAATGCGTCTCGGTCTGACAAGTAGATGTGGATCGTTTATGTCAAATGCGGCGTTTGATACTGCATATGCGGCACCTTAGAGCTATTGCGTCGTTTTATCCTTTGAATGCGTCACGACGCATCAGATGCGGCGCGATAAAAATCAAATGCGGCTCATCCGTACCTGTATCAGCAAAAAATGACAAAAAACAAAAAAAAAAATGTACAGAACAGAAAACAAAGGAGTCGGGTTCACCAATGTATCTAAGGGTTATTTTTCTAAGGTTAAATTATCAAATAATAAAGCATACAAACCCAAAGAACTACGAAGTACATTGAAAACTAAAAAGAAGAAACAATTATACTAGTCAATCACTGAAGCTTCCATGATTCATCTTTGTAGCACCTTCTAACTTGTTGATTGTTGCCTTCAGATCGAACGTATGAGCAATTTGATAACAAAGAATATGCCAAAGTCCTAAACAAGCTTTGAAAAATTTGAATGATCAAATGAAATCTAAATTCCTATGAAAAAATGAGTATAATGTCTATGCCAAGAAATTCCTAAAACTTAATGAAATCAAGTACGAACATAAATACTGTGATATTTAAGAATGAGCGTGAGTAGTCGAAAATGTGAGAAAAATTGTCATTTTATAGAAAATACAATTTTGGATGGACGAACGAGATTAAAAGTTGGTGAAAGCCTAAAATCTAAGGTCCATATTTCATGTGACAATCCCTAATCAGGGTTAGGGAAAAATCATTAAATGAGTGGTCGAGATGTCATCTGAGAAGATCAAATCGGCGGTCGAGAATAAATGAGATAATTAGTCAAAAAGATAAAGATTTTCAAAAATCAAGAAGATAAAGACTGCTTGATTTGTGAGATTCGAAAAATCAAGAGGATAAGAGTTGAACTGAAAAGAAGATTTGGAAAATCAAGAATTTGCTCAATTGCTTGTTTTTTGGAAGAATATTACCATTTTGAATTAAATAAATTCAAAATATGGATTTTGTGTGATAATAAATAATCGATTTTCAGATTATTTACTAAAATGAACCGACAATCAAGAATGTGAGATCATTTTAAATAATTTCATTTATTTAAAATGAGGGAAATGTTAAATTTGGCAATTAAATAATTAAGGATAATTATTTAATTTAGAGGATATGATTAATAATTAAATAAATTAATAAATTCATTTAATTATGAGAATTAGTGACATATTAAATAAATAAATGAAATTGATTTATTTAATAATCAAGAAGAATAAATGAACAAAGGTAACTAAATAAATTAATAAATTTATTTAATTGTAAGAAGATAATAGGCCCTTAGTGACGTATTGAATAAATAAATAAAATTTATTTATTTAATAATCATGAAGAATAAAAGAGATATGAATCAATTAAATAATTATAAATTATTTAATTAATAGTCGAATGTGGACCAAGGACATAATTAAATGTCATAATTATGCTAGGACAAAAGTGGTAAAAATAAAGCTTGTAGGCCTAGGTCATTTTTATGTGTCTACATTTTCCCCCTCTTTGTCATAATGCAGCATGTCGCATTGTGACAAAGAAAATAAGTTAAAGTCATGCCCTAGCGAATGTATGGAGTATTGATGCTCCCTCAGGAAATTTTTCAAAATTTGGGCCGACGATAGAATTTTTTTGGAAAGTGTCCCGATAAGTCAATTTAATGACCAAAAAAATAATGGCGCAAACGATTTCGGATTCTGACATGTTTAAAACGGCCAAAGGGGTGGTCAAATTTGGTCAAAAGAGCCTCCGGTAATAACCTAGTTGACAAATGTCATTTTAACTTTATAAATAGGTTGACAAAGGGATAAAAGTCAATTTATTTTCACTATTTACCTTAGCAAATTTCGAGAGCTCAGAGTGAAGAGGACTTCTACGAGGATGGTGATTATAGTGACTAAGCATTGCGGTGAGATTGTGCAGACCTACAGGCGGCCAGAGGGCTCAGAGCCAGTGGTATATACCCCTAACCCACTTTGTAATTTTCTCATTTGTCGTGCAAAAACTAGGGTTTTAGGAACAACAACCAATGGGCCGCAACGTATATGCGTGCCTGTAAGCCACATTTGACTTCACATTCGACGCATTTGATGCGTCGCGATGCAAGTGTAAGGGGTATTTAGGGAAGGCTAAGGATGTGCAATGCATTTTCCAAAAATTGCGACACATTCGTCATATTGGGCCGCATTCAAAAGTTATAATGCCGCATGTATCATTTTGCGATGCATTCGTCAGTTTGAGAGATGCATTGGAATGAAGTGACACATGTGCCATAAACCGCGACGCAAATGCTCTGATGCGACGCAATTGAGCGACAAAATGACACAATCAATATGTCGCGACACATGTGAAGTACGAAACGATGCAACCATTTTTCTGCGACGCAAGTGTAGTCAATGCGACACATTTGACTTTGACTTTGACTAGGGCTGATTATGATGTTTTTCAAATTTTAAATGCTTTTTAGTTATATTGATGATAATGATGATTGTACAGAAGGTACTAAGGCATTGTTTGATCATGTGCAGAGATAGCTAGCACCCATATATACACAAAAGAGCAGGCCATTGACCTTTTGGTTCAAAGATCAGTTGACTCCGTGAGAGCGACGACGGTCGATGCAGCTAGGTCTCTACTATGTTGCCTATATGCTTGTTATTCAAGAAAATAGGGGACTGCTGACTGCATCGTGTGAGCGATGGCGTTCAGAGACATGCTCATTTCACTTGCTGACAAGAGAGGCAACAATCATGCTGGAGGATGTCTATCGTATTCTACGTTTTCCAATCCAAGGAGAGCGGATCATTTACGACCCTTGGCATGGCTATCAGACATTTACTGCTTATTATCGGGATGAGGGTGCAAGACTTGGCATCAAGGGATATGATATCCGCTGGGAGTTTATGGCAGAGCATTATGCCCGGTTTGATGCATTTTTGGCGACACTAATTGGTGGGATACTGATTCCTGACCGTCACGGACATGGCTTTCCCATTGGTTGGGGAGATGTGCTTGTGGGCATGAGGTGAGACCAGATCGTTTATGCCTAGGGGCCTTGTTTGCTAGGCATGCTTTACCATCAACTTCACGAGGTAGCCTATAGGAGGGCACATAGCATTGGGTGTGGGACTACACTTCTGATGATATGGGCCTGGGAGCATGTGGCCATATTCTGACCTCCTATCCAGAGACCACAGTTAGCCGAGGGGATGCCCTATGCCTATTACTATGTTGGTGCCCTACAATAGATGAGGATGGGAGAGATAGGTTGGTGGTGCCATCGGATTGACACCATGGTTACATTCATCTAGAGGCCCTACAGAGACTGCCAACAGTGGGATGATGAGGATGACCATCTCAGCCTTTGCAGATAGTACCGTTACCTGATTGGGAGGAAATTACACAGTTAGCTCATCCTAGAGATGTATCTGCCATAGCGTGTCGTCAGATAGTTTGGAGAGCAGTAGGGTGTACTTGCAGGCACAACCGAGTATGCCTGATCTTCCAGGTAGTCAGCTTGGGGGCCACCAATTTCTATACCATTTGCTGAGTAGCAGATTGATGGGCTAGTAGCCCAATAGTGGGGATGGAGAGGTGGAGCTGAAAATCTAGGGACCACTACGGACTATGAATTGTGGTGGCAGGAGCATCGACCAGTGCCATTGATAGATCTAGATGGGCCAATGCCTGTTGACAGGAGGTCAGTTATACCACGTGTGCCATGAGCCAGGCGAGGGGGAAGAGATGGTGACAGAGGCAGAGGTAGGAGTAGGGATGGTGGCAGAGACAAAGGCAGGGGGAGAGATGGAGGCAGGGATGGAGGTCGGGGTGGAGATGATGGGGACGATGGAGGGGACGACCAGAGACAGAGGAGAGATGGCTAGAGGTAGGGCAGGAGGGTACAACCACATGTAGCCAGAGCGACATTGGATGCCATCCCAAAGGTGGTCGAGGAGGGGGAGAGAGAGAGGAGGAGAGACAGGAGGGGGAGCCGAGATAGGAGCAGGAGGAGGAGAGACAAGAGGAGTAGCCGAGGCCAGAGCAGGAGGAGGAGAGATAGGAGGAGCAGCCGAGGCCAGAGTAGGAGGCTAGACAGGAGCAGGAGCTTGAGGTGGATGTGGATGTGGGTGTGCCTTGGGACAAGGGAGTTGGTGGCAAGGAGATCGCAGAGGAGGAGGATGGTGACGAAGACAATGATGATGCTATGGATTAGGAAATTTAGAAGCATAATGACTAATTCTTGCACATTTCAAATATTTGAAGGGTAACTTACCTTTATACTTGCTTGATTGGTGCAGGGCACCATAAGTCTTTATGCAAAAATATTGCAAAATGTTAGTATTTTGTGATGTTAAGTCATGTTTTTGTTTTTAATAAGGCCATTAAGACCATATCATGCGTGTTTGAGTCATTATTAGGTTGCTAGGTGGGTTAGTGAGTCAAGTTACATAAGTTGTTAAGTTTGCAAAATATTGCTAATGTTGTAAAAAGTGCAAAATTAGGGAATTTGAAGAGTCATTGGTTGTAATTGAATGAAGTTGGACATTTGAAATTTGAAATTTAGTTAGAAAACTTTGGGGAAATTTTTAAAAATCTTTGGAAGGTCTAAGCCATAGTTGGAAAGTTGTATTTTGAAGAAAATCAATAAAAACTAACTCTGTTTCTATAAAATTTGAACATTACTTGCTGCTCTAGGGCTGTGTCTAGTCTTGTACAACATTTCACAGAATTGAGTTCAATTGGATTTGATGTAACATTGAGTTTTCTCTCTATGTTCATTGGTTTCATTGAATTTCATTAGGATTTGAGCATTTTATAGTAATTTTTCTAAGACTGGTCTTAAACCCTTGTTTAATTGCCTGAAGGGAAGAAAAATGTAAAACCCACCATTCTACTGATGAAACCTCATGAATCTTGGTGGAATGGATGGGACTAGGGTGTTATTGATGTATACAAGTTTTTAGATGTAGGGGAGTAGTGCAACACATGCTAGCGTGATTCCCTAGTTAAATAATTTGTTGGACTCAAGGAACACTAAGAGGGGGGGTTGAATCAGTGTTGAACAATTTTAACTTTCAATTCAGATCTTAAATAATTTTTAGCACATGAACACAAATAAATATGCAAGTACATAAACAAGATGATCAAGACACCATAACACCAATATTTTTACATGGAAACCCTGTTAGGGGAAAAACCACAGTGGAGATTAATCCACAATTTATACTTTGTTAAAAGTATGAACAAAAGGGAATGCACTTGCATTCAGGCACACTACTTAGAACTCACTGCCTTACAAAGTGTTTGTGATTAAAAAAAAATGAACTGAGAAGATAACATCTACAAATTCCTGGATTCAGTTCTGGAGAAGCACATAAAAATAGATTTTGGACCTTTTGTCCAATTCGCACTTCTGCTCTACTCTGCTACAATAACCCTTTTGCTGCACAAGCGAAAATTCACTCGAAAAATCTTCTGATGTACACTCATATAACTGCTCTACACTTTTTCACACACACACCTTCTTACAACATCATGCACACTTTCAAAAATGAATTACCGATCTCATATATATATATCCGCTAGCAAAGATTTTAATCACTTAGGTTGGCTTTAACAAAACATGAAATATTCTCCAACAATCAGCTCAAATCACCAATTAAAATTAATGTGCACCCACAAAAATCAGCTAGACTATAGTTGGGACCCAAATCAAAATTCCCAACACAAGAAATATTAAAACAACTTCTCCTTATACATCTGCGACACGCTATATACACTAGGTTGGCCATAATGAGAAAATAAACAATAAATCATTCTACTGAATCCCTTAACTCATACACCGATTGCCGCAACACCACAAAAATTACCAATAAGGTAACATACATGCCTGGCAACCTTTCCTGGGGGTCCACAACACAAAATAATGATCCGGTGAATTATACAAACTAACTTATCAATCAGATACCCTATTCTTCATGCTTTCTGCCAGTAACACACTGCCTACTACAATTTCTACCTTTGTAAGTAGATCCTAATTTGCGAACTGAGATAATGAATTTAGTTGCCATCAATGACAACACTAGAATCCATAAACAATATCCCAAAGCCATATACCAACAATCTCCCCCTTTGACATTGATGGCAACACTTAGTGAAAAATGACCAAGTGTCAGAACAAAAACTCAAAACTTCAAAACTCATAAAAACATTGCTCCCCCTTTGGATGTCAAGGCATTCTTCACTGCATTCTCTCCCCCTTTGATATCAATGACAAAATTTTTACTGCTCTCCCTCCTACTGCACACTCTCTCCTTCTTTTTTGATGCAAAGATTGATCAAAATTTGAAGAATTGCAACTGCCTCTCAAATCATAAAATTATTTTATACTTATCTTTCATCTCCAGAATAAATTTCTTCCAAGCATATACTGCAATCCTAATCATTATTATCAAACTGTTGTTTTCTGATGCCCTATTGATAACTTGGACAAGGGATTTAGGAATGGTAATGGCTTCTTCCAACTTTTCTCCTTTCTTTATAACTTCAATCATTTGCTCCAGTCTACATTCGGTTTGATCCTTCACTTTCCAAAAAGTATCCATAAGAGTATTTCTGGCAGAGTGAACCTTTGCATGCTCAACTTGTAACTCATGAATTTTCTTCTTAACTGCTCCATCCTGGTCCTAAACCATACTGTAATCCTAACCAATTCTGATAAACTCATTCTCAATTTGCTCCAACTTGTCCTTGTATTTTCCAACCACATGAGGCCACCTAAGATAATAATTGTAGATTTTATTTGCTAAGTCAATGTATTGCCTTTAACAAATTCACTTTCCTTTTTAGTTTGGCAAGAGATAGTCTAAACTTCTCCTTCAAATGTAAGATTATCTCTTCTTCTTTCTTGTCTATAGGCATAGAGTCCATAGCCTCCCTGATACATTCAATCAATTCTTTTGGAAGTACATTTTGCAAACTCTCCAATTCAATGTTATTATCCAAAAAGTATCTTCTTAGAGTGTCTTCAATGAAGTCATGTTCATATGATGGTCCATTTAACCATATGTCACTTATCTTTTGCATTCCATCTTCTCTTGAACAATCTGCAGTATTTTTGCTTTGAATAAAGCACCTTATTCATAGCTTTCTTCTGCTATTATCACATCTAGTTCAATTGGTTTTGGTTCATCTCTTGGTGTGTATTCATCAAAATCCTCATCGATTATATCCACAACCATCTAATCTTTACCTTTTCCCTCAAATTTTGTTGACTTAGGTGCCGAAGGAGTGTCTTCAGCTAACTCTCTTGCTCTTTTCTGCTTTTTCTTTGCCTTTCTGGAGGAAGATCCAACTTCAACTGCTTTTACCGGGAGTGGAACACCGCCTACATCAAACTTTCCTAACAACTTCCTAAATAAGTTTTCATAAACTTGTTCACCATTTTCAAGAGTGTTGAAATGCTCAAATATTTGCTTACAAACTGGTATATTTTCCTTCCATACCACATTATCATTTTGAGGTAAGAAATTTGGAAAATACATCATAATGCATATAACTAGGGTACCAAACCTAAAAGAGTAATCTATATCCTTCGTCAATTGCACATTTTCCATCAATTGATCCTTCAACAATCCACACAAATCAAAGTCTTCATCTTCCATTATCATTTTGTGCGCAATGTAGACTGCGCCTGCAGAGGTTGCTCCTTCCCTATTTCTGAAGAAAATCTTGTATGAAATTCCATATGCAATGTACCTTGTCAATGGATCTTTGATCATTGTAATTACTAGAGCCCTCTGATCTCCTTTTATACTAGTTAGGGCTTCAACTTCAACGTTCTGAATTGACTTCTTTTTTGGGACATCTCCAGTATTGCATAATCCTGTCATATTTTTGATTACATCCTTTGAGATTTGATAAGGTTTATCTTGAGTAAGAATATCATCATCCAATCTGTTTAAGATAAACTGAACCACTTCCACATTGATGAAATAAGGAAACTCATTCCAAATGTCCAAATTCTTATGTTTCACACCTTGAAGCCACTTCAATTTACCAGCTGGCAACAAATTTTATTACATCCTTGACCTTCCAACTACTATATTCATCCAAAGTCACTGTTCCTTTAATTTTCTTCATTTTTTGTAGCGAGCATGGTTTTTCTTTTGAGCACAAAATTAGGAATTCAACAAACGATCATAAATACCTAGTGAATTCGCCACCAAATTTTCTTGACTCCTTGGAAATTTCACTGTAGAGGCTCTCCTTTTCTTCTTCTTCGATGTAGGATGACAAATGAGGGTTCCAAATACCCTTTTATAACTTTGTACACCTAACCTTTTTAGCTGCATTAAATACTTTTCCCTAGGAGTTCTGGTAACTCTGTTTTCTCAGACAACAAGAGAAAAATTCATCTGCGGATCTTCTACATTTCATATTTCTGCAAAAGTGATCACTGATGCATTTGCAAACTTCTACCATAGCTACTGACAATTTCCTGCATTCCGGTGCCAGCTACCGACAGGGGATCAAATGATTTTTCTTGAGAAACTCCCCCTAGGCCAAAAGCCTGAGATCAATTGTCGGATGAATTACTTGAGGGAGCTTCTGGTACAGTCTATTTCCTTCATCAAATTCACTCTTCTTTACCCATGTTTTCTTCATTTGATCTCTTATCTCTTCCACATACAGTTTTCCTTTTCCTTTGTCATCCTTCTGTAAATTTCTTCCTTGATGTACCAGACCTCTTCTGTCCATGTTTGTGTTCCTATAGAATCTTGCAATGTGAACAAATTTGTTGCAATAGTAACACACCGTATTTCTCTGTCTAGACCATTCATCCCACTGATTTCCTCTTGATCTACATTGATTAGCAATATGCCAAAATCTTCCACAAGTGTAGCATTTAACATTCCTTGCACTAACAGACATACTTCAACATTTAGTTGACTTGTGACCAAACCTATTACAACTATAACACTGACCGGGAAATGATTGATTGCTTGAATTTATATTTCTACACTGAGAAGCCATATTTCCAAATTTATTACAAACAAAGAAACAACCATTAAACTTCTGAGCATTGGGTTGCCTTACCGAATGTCTTCTTCCTTTGTTCTTTTGATTTTTCTTTTCAAAGTCCTTTTGTTCAAATCTAGAGCTCTCATCTTTCACATAGCCAATACCTCACTTATCATTTGTATCCTTTTGTCCTTTAGTCATCTCATCAAGCTTAGTAGAACTAATCCTGAACTTCTCCTTAAACTCATTTGCAATAGCAAGCTCATCTCTAAGATAACTATCTATCTCTCAAGCTCTTGTTCATTGTTTTTGGATTGTTGCAATTCAATCTCCAGTTGAATGAATCCACTATTAACTCCACTGCATTCTTCAAATTTTTCTTTCAAAGACCGATCCAAATTCTCCTCATTCTTCTTTCTTTCTTTAATCTCTTTAGTTAACTTCATTGCCACAAATTCCATATCAAGCTTCAGAGTAGCATTATTTCTAGCAAGTTTTTCACATTCTTCGGTTATTTCTTTTAGAGTCTGATTCAAGTGAACATCTTCCAAGTTTTTATTTTCTTTCTACTTTAGCTGATCACAAAGTTCCTTCCTCTTTTCTCTTGACTCATTGATTTTATCCTTCAGTGATTGAAGGAATTTCTCAGCATCCACAAAATTTTCTCTTAATTCCATGACTTCTGCTTTAGACTGATCAAGATCATCAAGTGCCACCATAAGCTATTGTTGAAGATCACTAGAGTCCATTGTAATCCAAGATCCACCACAAGTTGTTAAACTTCTGAAGAGGAACCTACTCTGATACCAATTGTTAGACTTAGGGAACATTGAGAGGGGGGGCGAATCAATGTTCAACAATTTTAACTTTCAGTTCAGATCTTAAATCATTTTCAACACATGAACAAAAATAAAGATGCAAGCACATAAACAAGATGATAAAGACACCATAACACCAATATTTTTATGTGGAAACCCTCTTAGGGGAAAAACCACGGTGGAGATTAATCCACAATTTATACTTTGTTAAAAGTATGAACAAAAGGGAATGCACTTGCATTCAGGCACACTACATAGAGCTCATTGCTCAAAATAAGAAAGGCTCACTACCTTACAAAGTGTTTGTGATTACAAAAAAATGAAATGAGAAGATAGCATCTACAAATTCTTGGATTCAGTTCTGGTGAAGCACATACAAATAGATTCTGGACCTTCTGTCTAATTCACACTTTTGCTCTGCTTTGCTACAATAGCCCTTCTACTGCACAAGCACAAATTCACTTGACATATTTTTTGATGTACTTTCATATAGCTGCTCTACACTTTTTTTCACACACACCTTCTTACAACATCATGCACACTTTCAAAAAATAATTACCGACCTCATATATATATTCGCTAGCAAAGATTTTAATCACTTAGGTCGGCTTCAACGAAACATGAAATATTCTCCAACAGTCGGCTCAAATCACCAATTAAAATTAATGCAGACCCACACAAGTTGGCTAGACTATAGCTGGGACCCAAATCAAAATTCCCAAAACAAGAAATATTAAAACAATTGCTCCTTATACATCTGCGACACACTATATACACTAGGTTAGCCATAATGAGAAAATAAACAATAAATCATTCTACTAAATCTCTTAACTCGTACATCGATTTCTACAGCACCACAAAACTTACCAATAAGGTAACATACATGCCTAACAACCTTTCCTAGGGGTCCACAACACAAAATAATGATCCAGTGAAGTAACAGACTAACTTATCAATCACCCTATTCTTCATGATTTTTGTTGGTAACACACTACCTACTACAATTTCTGTCGGTGTAAGTAGATCCTGATCTACGGATTGAGATAATGACTTTAGTTTCCATCAATGACAACACTAGAAGCCATAAACAATCTCCCAAAGCCATATGCCAACATAATCTTCATGTTTTAGGCCTTGAAACCACATAGGACTTAGGGTTTAGTGAAAAGCTCTTGGGAAATTGTTTGGAGTGATTGAGAATATTGAGGTAGACCATTTAAGATCTGTTGGAGGCGTTGTCTAAAGAATTGAAGCCTAGAGGTTAAAAACCACATAGTGACCTAGTGGAACAAGCCTAATTAGGCCTATTTGAGACTAGGACAGTCCAATTTTGAAGCAATCTTTTCAAAGAAACCATGACCCATTTTGAGATGTCTTTTGAAGGAGCCAAAAGGGTATTTTAATCAAGTTTTATCTCTTATAGATCAGTTCTAGTTTGAAAGTTATGACTAGAAAACATGAAATTGTTGCTCTATTTCAAACCTAGTTCCAAGTGTAGCAACAAAAAATTGACCTTGGTGTTCCAAAGAACCCCCACCTGCAATTGAGATATGTTGTAAAAAAAGATAAAGGGTATCTAAATCTATAATTATATTTTGGGGTTGAAGTCTTTCAAGAAATTTTTGTGGGAAAATTGACTTATGGAGTACTACTAGGAGAATGGTAAAATTGTGAGAGAAACCCATCAAATTATGGTTTTAGAATTGAAAATTCTATTGGAATAAGTTTTTGTTGATACCCCCACCCTGCTCTGCATCAAAGTGGTATTAGAGCATATGTAGGTATGTAAAAACGGAAAGTGTGAAATAAGAGGAAAATGTTGAAGTGAAAAAGAGAACAAGATGCCTCCAAAGGGTAACCCTTTGGCTAGAGAAATGAATGAAATGAAAGATAAAATTGGAAAATAGATTAGAAGATTTAAGGAGCTCCAAGATATGGTGGTAACAAGGCTTGAGGCTATGGAAACTAGTTAGAGAAGAGGTATGGTCCTAGGTGATGTGAGTGACCCTGAAGAAGAAGGGGAAGAGGAGAATGAAGAAGAAGAAGAGGAAGAGTTGGATCTTGATGAGCAGAGGATGGCCAAGCTACTGAGAGCAATCAAGATAGATAAAAACATGGTAAAGATTGATTTACCTATGTATGAAGGGAACTTGAATGATGAAAACCTTTTGGATTGGATTGCAACACTTGATAATTACTTTGAATGTGAAGATGTACCAGAGGAATAAAGGGTCAAGATAGCAAAAAAAATTGAAGAGTCATGCCCTATTATGGTGGGATTATGAGTAGACTAAAAGGAGGAAGAAAGACAAGTCAAAAATTGTCTCTTGGGATAGAATGGTGGCCAAGCTTAAAGGTAAGTTCTTACTAACTGATTATGCAATTCAATTGTACAAGAAACTTCAAGGTCTAAAAGAAAGTGATATGGATGTCAAAGCCTATACTGATGAGTTTTATAAGTTGAGTATAAGAGTAGGTCACATGGATAGTGATGTGGAGAAGGTGGCTAGGCATCTTAGTGGGTTAATATTTAACATTCAAGATGAGCCGAGTTTGGAAAACCAAAGGACAATAGAGGAATGCTTCTAGTTGGCTATTAGGGCTGAAGAAAAGCTAAAGAGAAGGCAAGAGAAACAAAACAGGGGTAGAGGCAGAAATTCCAGAGGAAGAGGAACATTTTCTACTCCAAGGAAGTCATATGAGAGCCAAGAAGATACAAGAAAAGTCCAAGACCAAGTTACAGATCAGAGAGGTGGATTTAGAGGAGGTAGATAAGGCTCTAGAGGAAAATTTGGAGGTCAAGGAAGAGGATCTAGTGGGTTCACAAGAAGGTGTTATCAATACAACAAGTTTGGACATCAAGCATGACAATGTAATGAAAGTTAGACTACTACTTCACATGAAGGAGAAAGAAGAGCTCAATTGGTACAGGAAGAGGACAATGAGCTTGTAAACTCTCCATCACAACATGCTACTCTAGAAGTGGGTGAAGCACTCATGGTAAGGAGAACTCTCATCAAGGTACTAGTAGAGAAGGAGCCATCACAAAGAAGGCCTCTCTTCAAGACAACTTGTAAGTGATTGGGTAAGGTTTGTAAGGTTGTAATTGATTCTGGAAGTATAGATAATATGGTTTCAGTTGAGATGGTGGATAAACTTAAGTTGCCTAGGATACCACATGCTACTTTTTACAAAGTCTCTTGGTTGAATGAGGGTCAATATGTTTTGGTAAATGAACAAAGTTGGGTGGAGTTAAATATAGGAGGATACAAAGACAAAATTTTATGTGACATACTACCCATGGATGTATGCCATTTTCTACTAGGGAGGCCTTGGAAATTTGATAGGCATGCTATGTATGATGGAAGGAGGAATACTTATGAGATATAAAAAGATGGGGTCTCCTATACCTTTACACCATTGAAGGAGGAGGACAAAAGAAAAACCATGAGATCTAATGTGATGATGGTAGGTAGGAAGGATTTCATAAAAGTAAAGGAAGAGGAGAACATGGACCTTGCAGCCACTCCTAAACCTGAAGACATTATGACAACAAAGATGAAGAATGACTGGATTTTGGAGATTCAAGATTGGCTTAAGAAGTATGTTGCTATGATGATAGGAGTGTTACATTCATTGCTTTCAAAAGGGGATGTTGGTCATTATATTCCTTTCATGTTAGAGGTTAGGATGCATGATCAAGCAACAGTTACAAGGACACAACAATAGATGGAAGAGATGGGAAACAAACATGAAAAGGTCAAGGACAAATTGCAAAGAAAAGTGGACACGTCCAAGCACACAATTGAAGTGAAGAAGGAAGCTCATTACAAGGATAGATGAGGTATGGTTACAGGTAATGATGCAGGTTCAACAACATTTTTAGGTGAAGGAGTCAAGGATCAACCATCAAATAGGTCTTTGAAGTTGGAGCATAGCCTAGGCGCCAAACAACTCAAAAAGACAAAGGATAGTGCCTATTTTTAGTATTTGGTCCATTGGACGGGTTTACCAGACGAAGATGTCACTTGGAGGTCAGAGAATGACATTATTAAACATGAATCTAATATTGCAGCACTATCCTCAATGGGACTTGAGTCCTTTTTTCTTGGGGAGTATGGTGTAGGGCACCATAGGTCTTTCTGCAAAAATGTTGCAAAGTGTTAGTATTTTGTGATATTAATTCATATTTTTGTTTTTAATAAAGTCATTAAGACCATATAATGTGTTTCTAAGTTAGTATTAGGTTTCTAGGTGGGATAGTGAGTCAAGTTGCATAGGTTTTTAAGTTTGCAAAATGTTGCTAATGTTGTAAAAAATGCAAAAACAGGAAATTTGAAGAGTCATCGGTTGTAATTAAATGAAGTTGGAAAGTTGCAATTTTAAAGTAAGTTAGAAACCATTGGGGAAATGTTTAAAAAGTTTGGGAAGGTTGAAGCCATGGTTGACAAGTTGTATTTTGAAGAAAATCAATAAAAACTAACTTCGTTTCTACAAAATCTGAACGTTATTTGCTGCTCCAGGGATGTGTACGGTCTTGTGTGACCTTTCCATGAATTTAGTTTTATTGGATTTTATGTAACACTAATTATACTCTCTATTTTCATTGGTTTCATTGAATTTCATTAGGATTTGAGCATTTTATAGCAATTTTTCTAAGACTGGTTTGAAAACCTTGTTTAACTGCCTTGAAAGGAAGAAAAATACAAAACCCAGCATTCCGCCAGTAAAACCTCATGAAAATTGGTGGAATGAATGGGTTTAGGGTGTTCTTGATGTCCAAAATTTTGCAGATGAAGGGGAAGAGTGCAACACATGCTAGAGTGATGCCCTAGTTGAATAATCTTCATGTTTTAGGCCTTGAAACCACATAGGACTTAGGGTTTGGTGAAAAGTTCTTGGGAAATTGTTTGGAGTGATTGGGAATGTTGAGGCAGACCCTTTAAGATCTGTTGTAGGTTTTGGTTTGAAGAGTTGAAGCCTGGAGGTTAAAAACCACATAGTGATCTAATGGAACAAGCCTAATTAGGCCTATTTAAGACTAGGATAGTCCAATTTTGAAGAAATATTTTCAAAGAAACCCTAACCCATTTTGAAATATATTTTGAAGGAGGCAAAAGGGTATTTTAATCAAGTTTTATCTCTTGGAGATCAGTCTTGGTTTGAAAGTTATGACCAAAAAAATGAAATTTCCATTCCATTTCAAGCCTAGTTCCAAGTGTAGTAGCATAAATTTGACCTTGGTGTTCCAAAGAACCCCCACCTAAAATTGATGTATGTTGTAAAAGAGGATAAAGGCTATCTAAATCTATAATTATATTTTGGGTTTGAATTATTTCAAGAAAGTTGTGTGGGAAGAACCACTTATGGAGTACTATTAGGAGAATGGTAAGATTGTGAGAGAAACCCATCAAATTAGGGTTCTAGAATTGCAAAGCATGTTGAATTGAGTTTGTGTTGATACCTCCACCCTACTTTGCATCACTGATCCCTTTTTTAGCTTTCTCACAAATTTTGCTTCTTCTATCTCAGATTCACTGTGTGAACTAGATGTTCCTTCTTTCTTCACAACTTTTAAAGCATCTTCTCTTTTGTGTACGCCTTGAACTTCATTTCTCATCTCATAGGCGGTGAGAGATCTGAACACCTCTTCCATGGTAAGTTTTTTTTAGATCTTTCGATTCTTTAATAATAGAGACCTTTGAATCAAATCGGTGAGGGAGAGTTCTCAAAACTTTCTTCACAACCACTGAATCAATTATTTCTTCACCTCGTCCTCCAATTCCATTGAATACTTCATCCACTCAGAGCAAATAGCTAGCAACATTCTCCTCTTCCTTCATCTCAAGATTCTCAATTTTTTTTCTCTAGGATTATAATTTTTCTTGCTTTACATTGTCATTTCCTTCATAGCGATTTTTGAGTTTATCCCATATCTCCTTGTCTATATTACACTGCACCACCTTAACAAATTATAAATTTGTTAGCCCACTTAGGATAACATTCTTTTCTTTAGCATTATTTTCATGGGCCTTCTTTTCATTATCATCTGTAATAGGATGAGCAGGTTTAGTATAATCATCCTTTGTAACTCTCCAAACATCATACCCTAGTGAAGTAAGATAGGCTTCCATCCTCACACTCCAAAAGGCATAGTTGCTTCCATAAAATATCATTGCTTTAGAAGAGGAATCTTTCTGAGCCATGTATTCTATTCCAAGATCTACCTTTAGATGTTAGGCTACACTAAGGAACTCAACTCTGCTACTAATTATTAGAACATAATTATATACTAAGGGGGGAGGTGAATTAATATATCCCACAAATTTATCCAATTCAACTTTATCAAACAAAACTTCTTACTACCTTAAATAGATAAAGTATCCAATGTAAATCAAGAGAACAAGCACACAACCATAACACCAAATTTATGTGGAAAACCCTAGAAGGGAAAAACCATAGTGAATAAGCTGCTTGGATCTACTATCCCAATCTAGCCTTACTAATAACAACAAGATTTACAAAAAATTTTATGGGTTGCAACCCAAAGGACCCTACAAATCCCTAAAACATAGTTTTTATGGCTTCAACCAAAGGAAGAAATAATTTCCAACACTTACAAAATGAGGCTTTAAACTTTGTAGAAAATACTCAATAAAATCTATAGATCAACCACCCTCATAACACTCTTCACATGTATCCTCAACACCTTTGCTCAACAACCTCTGCTGCCTTCAGCTCATTGCTTTCAACACACTTCCTCACACATATATTCACACATGCCTCTTTGCATATTCACACACATTCAATTTTTTACAACAAACTTGATCTCTCATTTATATCCTTTGCAAGCTTCAAAAAGTTTCTCCTTGTTGATGAAGTTGAAATGTGTAAACATGAAACATGCAACGACCATAATAAGTCGGCTCCAAAACATCCATGATAAGATGAAATTGAATGCAATATAAACCAAGAGATAATCATGACCTATTTTACCTTAGCACATATGTCCATGGTGTTGCACACTTCAAAGACTTGGCGCAAAAATCTCAACATTCCAAGTCAGCCAACAAACACTTAACCAAGTTCAAGCATTAAATCTGGACCACAAGAAATACTAGAGAGACTAGAGAACATAATGTAGATCACTTTACAAGCATTATATGATATGCATAAGTATTCAAATACATTTCTTTTACAACTTCATGCTACACTATGCTAGCACAAGCAAACAAACACTGAACCCAACACCTCTTACAAACCCATAAAACAAAATTTTGAGATAGAACATTGAAAACCATACTTGCAGTACACCTCAACACTTGAAACTTGAAATGAGAAAATATATAGACAATTTAAACTTATTCTCCAAACCGCAAGAGAAGATATTCAAATGCTAAGAAATGCAGAGCATTCCTCTGATCCTTCCTAATTGTAATAACATGGTCTTCACTCTATTAGATTTGGAAACTTTTGTAGTAACTTTTATGTTTTGAAATTAGGAAAATATATACTTCACACCTATCTTTGTTTAATTTCCAACCTACAAGGCCATATCTATAAATGCAAATTAATGTAGAGAATTCTATGAATCTTCTTCAGTACAACTTCCTATGCCACAAACTTCTTGAAAATCTCACATACTTTATTTCATACCTTATGCAATGATTTATATCAAAAGAAAAAGAATACGACATTCACACTCCCATAGATAACAATTACAACACTTTTCATTAAAGCAAGAAACCACAACTTCTTCATATCAACATATACTTCCATTTTCCAACTTTCATTATGAAACTATGTACATAATGCTCATGAAATTCATCACATTGTCTTTCACTTCACAACACTTCCAATCATCACACATTATATTGCACCATTGAACACATACTCTCTTGAAAACTCTAATCCCCATATTGATTATATCTCATGCACCCAAGGTTCCATAGAATCACTTCATTGACATCAATGACAACACATGCAATAGGGGTTTTGTAATTTCATGCATCATTGAGAGCATTTTGTATTTCATCTCTCTTTTGGGGAGGATTTTTGTCCCACTAGGTTTTTTCCTTTTCTTTTTTTGTGAGAGATTGCATTGCATTTGTACATGGGTACCTAACATGACCTCATATCAGGGACCCATCTTTGCATAATAACCTACTTCCTAAGTTTTACTTAAGGGGGGTGTTGGTGTAAATAGATGTTTTACTTATCTAAGTCCTATTTACATGTTAAGTCCACTTACGTCCTAGGAAGGAATCTTTCTAGATAGTGTTATTTATCACTAGATCTTATCTTATCTTTTGGAATTTAATGCTTGTGTCCTAAGTCATTTAATATTTATTGACGTAGTTGTCTCATTATACAAGATTAACACACATGTCAATATCTTATCTGATCCTATCTCACAACTACCTTTATAAGCAAGACATCATATGTACATCATATATTCAATCTGGTAATCTTGCATCCATAATCATAAGATGGTATTTCTGTCATTTCTCTCTTGTGGAAGTTATTGTTGTCTTGTAGGTGATCCTAGGATGTTGAGGAGTTCACCATTAACTCCTACATGTTGGTCAAAGAGAATTTAGTAGTGATGAGGGACATACACTAGTGTGGGAATTTATTTAGGCTCAATGCCCCAACATTTTGTTATTCTACCAATATAACTTATGCTTGTAAAAAAGCATGTATATTGTGACACCATTGTTTTGGTGATATTGGTGAAATATACCTTTGGAACTTGATTAATAAAAATATGGCTGACTATCTTTCTATTTAGTCTAACAAGCATTGTGTTTTTGGCAAGTAGAATGAAGTTTCATATCCTATTGGAAGTAATAGAGTAAATAGATTATGAAAAGTTATTCACCTAGGTGTGTTTGGTCTAGTTAATATTTGTTAAATGGGTAAATATCATTATTATGCTACATTTTTTGATGATTACTTTAGAATAAATTGAGTTTATTATCTAAGTTCTAAATTTGAATTTTTCTAAAAGTTTAAGGATTTTAAGGTTTTGGTTGAAAAATAGTTAGATAAGAAAATAAAGGTATTGAGTTGAAAATGGTGGTGAATATTTTTTTAGGGAATTTGATGATTTATATAGATACTCATGTATTACTTAGCATAATAATACCTCTTAAACATCTCAACAAAACATGGTTATAGATAGGATGAACTGAACCTTAATGGAAAGAGAAAAATGTATGATGAGTGGTAGAAAGGTAGATTGATTCTTTTGGGTAGACACTATGAGTATCACTTGTTACTTGAACAATCAATCTACTTGTTTAGTTCTTGTAGATAATAATCCTTATGAAGTGTCAATGAGTAAGAAACCTTCTATTTCACATCTAACAGTATTTGGATGATGATTTATTTTCACACACCTAAGGAACAATGGTCTAAGTTGGATCCATAAGAATTACATGTACCTTTATTGGTTACAATGAGAATGTAGATATCCCCATACACCTAACATCTACCTTATTATTATATGCATGAATATAGATACATATACATTCACCTTGTTTGCATATTTATCATCTTGATCTATGTACCTATGTTCACATAGCCATTATCCACCTAGATCTAATTGTATTCTCTTTGGGACATTCCCATGATCATGGAGGTGACATAATTATTGTGAAGGTGATTGGCCTCATCCCTTTTACAATTCAAATTCAAATTCAAATGTTAGCTACCTAGCCCCATTCATTATCTTGCCTTGAGTTGACTAACAACACATATTTTGAAATTTATTACTATGTGCTAGTACCTAAAATAATTTAATTGTATTTATTTATCATCTTCACACATGGAAGAACCCTCTCTCATTTTAGATCATTAAAAGAGAAATCAATAGAATAAAATTTAGATTTGGTGCACTAAAAGGATAATGAATTTGCATACATAATTCTAGGATGTTTACTTGTTATCTTCAAATATTTGTACACATTTTTTAGGGTTGACCTAGGAAAACTTGTCTCCTTATGATATAAAGAAAATATTCCAAGATACTCTTAAATACCACCTATTGGGAATTTCTTCCATTTAGTTTTTTTTAACCATTCCAATATGCTCATTAAAGAAATTAATTATCACCTCTAGGCATTTTTATCTAAATGATAAGGAAAGAATATTGTGATTAAAGTGGTTAAACGAACATTCTCAATAATGAGATAATTGCCTTTCTCCAATAGTTTTATCTTTACAAGGTTCAGGATGGTTTTCCTATAATATTTCATGGTGTATATGCAAGTATGATAATTTTTTATTCTAATAAAAATATTGGAAATCATAATCATGTTATAAGAAATTACTTAAGATTAAGAAATGTTCCTCAATCTTTCTAAGAATATCCACAAATGAACTAGACATTTAAAGATACAAGAATATACCCAATTCATTTTTCACTAGTCCTTAATGTGTTAATCAATTGTATAATTCAACAAGATCTTTAAATATATAGGATGTGAAGTATGAGTAGAGGTCTTTGAAATAAAATCTTAAGAAAATGCACCCTTAATGTAATCATAAATAAATAAATAAATTATTTTTGATTTCTTTTTCATTTTTAAAATGTGTATGATTAGAATAGATTGCAATAAATAACTTAAATCTTATGAAACAAAGTCAAAAAAATAAACACATCAAATCAAATTACATGTCACTTAGTGTGTGAGTAAAATATGCATAATGTAATAGCAAACACAATCAATAAGAAATTATATCAATAGATTTAAACAATGATTAATCTACTGAAAGCATTATATTGCTCTCTATCTCCAAAGATTTATTAAGTCACGGGGGTCTCAAATTTTGTAAAAATTGTGACGGTTAAAATGCCAATCTAGAGAATGAGAATGATAAGCTATATGATTGTTAAATGATATGCAACCTATATGATGTAAAAGCTATGATGTTGATGACTGATAAATGAAAGCTATATGCTGTGATATGATAATGAAATCTATATTAAGATGTAATCTATAATGAAAGACATGATTATAAACTAAAATGATTCAGATGATTCTAAATTGCTAAATGCCAAATTGCTCAAAAGATGTAAATGTATTTTTGCAGAGTAAGTTTGCACAAAGTTGGGATCTATTTCCTGTAGAAAGAGGTTGTATTTATAGATTCCCGACAACACATTTGTGAAGGGGCAGCAAAGCAAAGGTTTGGATTTGATCTGAATAATTCAATGGTGAAAGATGAAGAAGCCTGAGATGATTATGGAGATTGTTCCTCCCCACAAAAACACTTAGCTAGAGGATAGGAATGATTAATGGAAGAAGATGAAGAAGTTTTCCTTCAAATTTGTCTCCAAATTTGCCTGTGAAGATTTGAGTTGAATTAATTAGATATCAAATATCTAATTTGGTAGGTAGATATAATGAATGAAATGAGGAAATTAACTGTAGAAATATACTTTCATTTGAATATTTGATTTATTAAAATTAGTAAAAGAAGATATTTAATTTAATAAAACAAATATATAGAAATCCGCTTTATTAAATTAAGATGGAAGAAATGTGGTAATTAAATAAAATAAATGTTTATGAACTTGTTTATTTAATTTAGATAGAATGATGCAATTAAAATAGGAGAATTTAATAATTAAATAAAACAAAATATTAAATTTGTTTATTTAATTAAGATGAAATAAAATGGTAAAGATAGAAGAATTAGAAGTGAACTAAATAAATAATTTTATTTATTTAATAGTAGATGAATTAAAGGAGTCAATTAATCAAATAAATTGTATTTAATTAATTAGATTATCTAGACCATTTTTAGGCGTATATATTTTGCCCCTCTTTAAAGTGATGTATTTACGCATTGTTTCAAAGAAAATTTTGCTACTGCTGCTAGTACTGATGAAAAAATAATTTTGGTATGCCCTAGATGTTGATTTTGAAGTGATGATTGATATATGCCCCCTCGAGAGATAAATTGATGATTTTTTTGTTTTTTGTTTTGAATTTTGTTGGAATTTTTTCAAATTTTTATGATTTTTGTGATGATTTGATGATTCAATAAAGTTTTGATGACACAATGATTTATTTCTCGACAAATAATGTGATAAAAATGCCCCTGTGATGAATTAATGAATTAATCCCCTTGGAAAATATTTTTTTTTTTTGTAAAAAATTCCCACTAAAATATCCCCTTAATTAACTTATTAAAAAACTAAAAATGTTGATTTTAAATTTATTTGTGCATTTTGAGTTTTGAAAATTTGGAGAAGAGTAAATTGGAGCAAAATGTCAATCCCCTACCACAGTAATCGTTTGAAGCACGTGCGTCGACACAACTGCCTGGCCGCCTATGGACCTCCGGTATGTACCCGTGAACCTCCTTGTAATTTGTGCTTCTTGAATTTTGTGCATTTTATTTTGTTTTGAATCAGTTTAATTTCTTTTAGTGCATACATCAGCTGATGTAGTGCATTGAGCTAATATTTTAGCGTATCCACTAGTTTAGCGCATAGGTAAACTGTTATAGTGCATAAATAGGATGAAATAGCACATAGGTTAGATAATTTAGCGCATCCATAGGCTAAAGTAGCGCATTGACCCCCTGAAATGGTGCAATGACTTCCTAAAATGGCGCATCTGCTGAGTTAGTGCATTGACTGCCTGTTTTAGCGCATTAAGAAATTTTAATGGCGCATTAAATTTTTTGGCGCATCAAAACACCGTTTTGGCGCATCTACGTCAAAATGATAGATTTTGTCAATTAACTCCTTCATTTTGTTGATTTTTGATCTTATTAGCCTTTGATTTGATTTGATTGATGGTATCAATAGATTAGATATTGATCAACCTCATGATAGGTGAGGTGTGATGATTGATTGATGATAATTAACCTCCTGATAGGCAAGGAATAATTATAGTTTGATTGATAAACCTCATGATAGGCGAGGTACAAGTTTAGATTGATGATTGACCTCATGATAGGTGAGGTTCAATGATAGTTGATCACGATATTTTAGCCAAGTATCACCAGAGATGATTAGATTTGATAGGCTGATTGATGTTTGATGAATTAAAAAAAGATTGCCGAATTTTAGTATTTCGTGATGATAGGAGTCATTGATGAACTTATAGATTCGAGAGCGGTTTCCTAGGACATTCGATTTGATACCGCATCTAGTGCAACCTGAGACAATAGTTATCATGTGATGTGGGTTGTCTTATCTTTTATCTATGCCCTAGATTAGGATTAATCGGGGTCTCTTGACAGCCCTTGCAAAGAGATGGAATAGTGAGCACAATACTTTCCACCTTCCCACTGGCGAGATGATAGTGACTCCTGAGGATGTGTGGCGGATTTTGCAGATCCTTGTTATTGGGGAGGTTGTAGTTTATGATTCTTTAGAGCAGGGAGGGACTGATGCTCTACATCGAGTTTTTCAAGATGATATGATTTGTGGATACGAGATCCCATGGCGAGAGATGGTGGATGCCTATGCTACCCTACCAGTGGTACTTGTTGGTTTCATTGGAGGGTTCCTTTGTCTTGATTGCAGGTCAAGGGGACTTTCTATTGGGTGGGGCCACATTTTGGAGAGCATGATCGTCCATAGTACCAGATATGCACGGGGTATGTGTATGCTTGCTCACCTTTACCATGATTTATATCAGGTGGTCTACCTTGGAGGGGACAGTTTGTCTTCAGGAGTTACACTACTATAGGTGTGGGCGTGGGAGCATATAGTTGTTACACGTCTAGTGATGGTCAGACAACGACCTGCCATGAGGTCGTACATTCACATATACGCAGGTCATCTTACTCAACCTAGACTGGGTAAGTTGGAACATTGGACAAGAGTCTTGGATGATGTAGAGGCTATTACATGGTGACCCTATTCGGATTTTGAGCACTAGGATGATGATGATACATAGATGTCATACCTCTATCAGTCTATGTTTCTGATTGGTAAGACTCGTTTTGTTATCGAGAGATTTTTGTTCAGGAGGGTGCTCAAATAGTATGACATAGTATAGGGCATGCCCTAGGGTGTTGCACATTACACTTGACATCAAATAGATTCCACTAATTGGGGACCCGACCTATCATATGATACTGTAATTCAGGAGTACCAAGGTTTACAACCTTTGGTTTGGGAGATTTGTCCCGAGATTATCAAGGCTCCAGTTACTGTGGATTATGTAGAGTACCTTTCCCTACATCCTTTTCCATGGATATCTATTCCAAATGATCCATTGCCACTACCTGGTGAGGAGGAGGTTGTAGTTGCACATGGTCATCGATGAAGGAGAGAGGAGGGTGGTGAGGAGGAGGATGTGGAGAGCAATGATGATGATGAGATTAGTGGTGATGAGGGAGGTGGAGATGGTAGAGATAGGGGTGGAGGAGGTGGATTAGGTGGAGGAGGTGGATTAGGTTGAGCAAGTGGATCAGGTGGAGCACGTCTAGCATTGGATGTCAGAGACTTCATGGTGCCTCGTAAGAGGTGATCACTGATAGCTGTCGTAGAGTAGCGTGTTCAGATTGGGGTACCTTCCTAGCATCAACACACTTAGATTGTGAGTTTACAGGTGCAGGTACAGACATTACAGGGTCAACTGATTTAGGCCTAAGGGTTATTAGTGTAGACGAAAACACAAATACAGTCTCAAACATAGGCTCATGCGCAGACTCTTTCATAGGAACAGTTGTAAACTTCCTAGGCACATATAGCCTCTGTAGACAATGAAAAATGTCCTAAGCCTGTGAGTGTCATTTTTCTTCATCCTCGTCCTTCGATAATTGAATAATTTTAGTTATTCAATTATGTTTGATCATATTCCTCTATTAATTAAATAATTTTTAATAATTATTTAATTAATTCACTTTCTAATCTTTATTCTATCCTGATTGATTAAATAAACTAATTGCATCACTAATTTCTCCCTCTTCTTCAATAGTTAAATAAATTATTATTTATTTAATTATTTTGTCACCTTTCATCTATAGTTAAATAATTACCATTAATTATTTATCTATTCATCGTCTTTTAATTCTTCTATAGTTAAATAATTATTAAAATTATTTAACTATCCCATGCGACCTCCCCTATTAAATAATTAATCTAAATTAATTATTTAAAGTCTAATTTTCATCTCTCCATTTAATTTTCTCCTCTTGTCATTTTATCTAAATAAATAATTTGGATAAATTATTTATTTGCCACTTGTCGTTTTCCTCCATTTTGAATAAATAATTTAAAATAAATTATTTATGCACCTCCACCTGGTCAAAGATGCTCTGTCATAATCCCCTGTCATAACATTCATTTTTGTCATAGCCTGCATGTCCCTGCATGTCTGTCATAGCCTACATGTCCTTGCATGTCTGTCATAGCATGCATGTCCCTGCATGTTTGTCTATCATGATTCCTCCAAGAATAGCATATTCTTGGTGCATCAATTCTGGACCATTGATTTTGGCATCTTTTCTGAGACTTAATCTCAACCATCCATTTCATAACATCCTCTCATGCATTCCCATCCATTGATCTTGGAATCTTTCTAGAAGATTAATCTTAGCCGTCCATTCGAAAGGTTGTCTATAAAAGCAACCTTCCTTCTCCATTTTCATTTTAATAGCTAATTGTCTCCAACTTTCTTGCTACCATTTGCAGGTTTTGTACAAGTATTTCAACAAATCTGAGGGAAAAGTTGCATAACAAGAAGAAGGAGAGCAAGAGAAGTGATTCAAGTTCAAGCATGAGGAGTATTTTGATTTAATATTTTATTTTCATTATGCTTTGATTGTTTTCTCTTGTTTGGATGTGGTTTAATAGTTTAGTAGTGTTGGCTGTCACTTTGTCTATGCTATTTAATTTCTAACCCATCTCACAGCCTCTTTGACAGCCGAGAGAGATGCAGTTAGACAGGCTGCAGATTAGGCACAATTGACAACTGAGAGATTGCAGAGATTAGCCGATGGTACCTCTGTGGTTGATTATATGAGAGAGGTTCTCTGTGTGGGTAGAGAGGCCGAGTATTATAGGGGCCGATACTATAATGCAGTTCCCTCTGAGCAAAGAGTCAGTTATGCTCAGTCTCGATCAGGCAGGAGCCAGTCCAGGACTATGAGTAGGGGTGTGACACAACCTCTTCTAAGAGACCCGAGAGATCCTAGGACGTCCAGTGGGGGAGGTACTGGTCCAGAGATGCCGACACCATCTGGGGCTAGTAGCACATTGCCTCATGATTAGATTCTCTGATATATTTTGAGACATGATGTATACTCCAATTTTTTGATTCACGACCATTTTTTATTTGTATCTCTTTACATTTCAGACATCATTGCATACTTGACATTATGATTTTTGAGATTTATATGACATGCGGCAGATTGATCAATCTATATATGTTCTATATGATTCTATAATGGATGCATTTAATTTCCTATTCTATATGCTATGTGATGATTTATATGATGATGTTATGGATGCAATTTATGATCATGATGATATGCTTATGATTTTATGATGTTTTATTTATTATGTTACATGTGAATATGGTTATAATGAGGATGTATGTATGCATGATGCCCATAATATTTATATTGACCGATGGATGTATGATAATGTATACACCTAAATTATATGAAAATGCATCTATATGTATAATTTTGGATATGATGTTTCTATGATATATGACATGATGTTGTAAATGGAATATAATATACTATATTTTTGAAATTTCAAATGTGATTATATGATGTAATGAATGGATGACTGATGTTTGAATGATGATACTTCTAATGGCGATGTATGATATGATAATGTTAATGAAAATGCAATTATGTATATTATTTGTTTTTGATATTTTTTTATACAATTTAGATGATGTGATGATTTGATGCACAAATGAAAAATGTGATATGATGTAAAATATATGATCAAATGTATGAATGATGAAATACAATAATAATGCTTTATAATGCATGTAATGGAAATGATTATGCAATTATATGATAATGATGATGTTTTTTGTTAATTTCAAATATACTCAATCCATTAATGAGAAAAGATAACATCATTTTTAAATCCTACACCGGCTTTTGTAACAAAATAATCTGCAGATGCAAAACTAACATGAATGCAATCTAATTTTACCATGAAAATCTATATGCAAGCATTGTCACATCAATAGTCCATTTATCGTGCTTTTTTATCACCATTGATCTTTAAAATGTTGAAAGTGAGTACAAGCATCAATGGTATGAGTTAGACCATGATGACCTGAGTAATACTTTCATGATTTTTGATATTGCAAGTTAACACAAGCATCTAGGTATAATTAAACTGAGATGACCTGAGCATTTCTTGTGTAAACATACAAGAATCAATCATTTTACTATGCAAATTCCAAATTTCATTAGTGATACTTTGTAGAGCACATCTCACGACAATTCACACAAAAATAATGATCAATTCATAGACAGTAGACAAATAAAATACCATTCTCCTTCCTAGCTTCTCTAGTTCAAATACATCATCGAGTTGCTCCAAATAAGTGATAACAAAAATCAAAGTACAACATTTGAACATTCAAACTAAAGTGATAAAATCATAATTCAAAAGCGTATCATCCATCTACAGTTGTTTGGATTGATTTGATTTTAGTTGTTTGATATGGATGGTTGATTTTTTGAAATGTTTTGATGTTTGATGTATGTTCAATGTTGAGTTTCCCTGTGATCCTTGTGTTTGGTGCATTTTCATACTACTGTTTATCTATTTGTTTAAGCTCAAAGTTTTATTGCCCCCAGTGAGTTCAAGATTTTTCCCCCAAGCTAGGGTGAGACACAACCATGTTGCCAAGATATGTACAAGAGGTCCTATCAAATGATAAACGAAAATGATGGTGAAAGTGTAAGATCAAGACATGTATTAAATAGATGGAAAAGCTAGTTTAAATCACAAGTAGTGCCCGTTTCCAAGTTTTCACTACGTGTTTTTATTGCACTTTTTCAGACTTTATGATTTTTGGTATTTTTCTCTTTTTTCATTTTTTTTGTATTTTGCTATCACCATGATGCCTGTTTTCCAGGTTTTCATCAAGGTGACCATTTTCCCATGCACTAAATGATTTAGGTATAGAATTTCTTGAGATGGATACTGTTGATAGGTTCATTGAACAAATTCCCTTTAGCTGTAGACAATCGATAGGCTCCAGATCCATAGACTAATATGATAACAAAGGGACCTAGCCAGTTAGGTTCAAACTTCCCTTTCTTTTCTCTGTCTTGTTGATTTCGAGGGTTCTCCTTTAGGAACAAGTCACCAACCTGAAATGTTCTAGGTTTTACCCAATGATTGTAGTTTATGTACATTCTATGTTGATATACCTTCAAATGGTTCACAACTTGTTGACAACGTTCATCCAACAGTTCTAGCTCTTGAACTCTAGACACTCTATAATCCTCATCTGAAATAATTCCCTTTAGTGACACACAAAGTGATGGTATCTCAACCTCAATAGGTAGTATGGCCTCTGATCCATATACCAAGGCATATGGTGTAGGTGTTCTGATGCTGGTTCGGTATGCCCAAAGAGCAGGATTTAATTAGACGTGCCAATCACGTCCAACATCATTGATAGTCTTCTTTAGGATTTTCAGAATAGTTTTGTTTGAGGCCTTTGATTGGCCATTTCCTTGAGGATAGTACGGTGTTGAAAAATGATGTTGGATATGAAATCTCTCACACAGTTCTTGAACATCTTGATTCTTAAAAGGTCGACCATTATATGTGATAATAGACCGAGGAATTCCATACCTATAGATGAGGTAATTCGGTATGAAAGAAGAAATCTATTTTCCAGTGATTATTGTCACGGGAGCAACTTCTATCCATTTTGTAAAGTACTCCATTGCTGTGATTATAAATTTGTGTCCATTGGATGAAGACGAATTAATCTTTCCTACTAGGTCCAGTCTCCACTGACAAAAAGGCCATGTTGAAGTGAACGGTTGCAATTCTTGTGCTAGTGCATGGATTTAGCTACCATGTATTTGACATTTTTCGCACTTCTTAACAAACTGAAAAGACTCCTTCTCCATTTTTGGCCAGTAATACCCCAAACAAAGAAGTTTCTTTGCTAGGGTTAGTCCGCTTGAATGAGTTCCACAAATACCTTCATGAACCTCACTTAAAGTTGTCTCAGACTCGTTATGTTCTAGACATCGAAGAAGAGTACCATCTAGACCTCGATGGTAAAGTATGTCAACAATTAAGGTATGTCATGCGGTTTGGTGAATGAAGTTACGTTTCTAGTTTCTGGAAAGATCAGGAGGAAGGATATTGTCTTTTAGGTAAGCTTAGGTCTTTCCATAAATTGAGGATTCAATTCCAACTAAATGGCATATGGTTTGAGATTCTGGATTATCATAAGTAGGGTTAGACACTTGTTCCACCATAAACTCATAATGACCTCACTTTTCTGGTAACTGTAAGAGAGAAGCAATCGTCGCCATAGCATTAGCAGCTTTGTTTTCTGCCCTTGGAATCTGTTCAAACTTGATATAGACAAAGTACTTTTTGAAATCATCCACTATTTTCTTATATGACATCAACTTCTCATCTTTTGTTTGATATTCATCATTTACTTGATAAATGACTAGTTGTGAATCTCCATATACTTGTAGCTCTGTGATCTTCCATTCAACGGCCACTTTGATGCCAATAATTAATGCCTCATACTCAACTACATTATTTGTACATGGAAACATTAGTCTATAGGACTTTAGGATGGTATGTCCTTGAGGTGTAACAAACAAAATTCCCGCACTCAACCCACGTTGTGTGTATGACCCATCAAAATAAAGCCTCCATTGTTGTGTTGTCACAGTAAGAATGTCTGCATCAGGAAACTCAATGTTCATTGGACGATCATCTAGTAATGGAGCTTCAACTAACTGATCAGCTATCACTTGACCCTTGATGGCTCTTTGATCCACATACTAGATATCAAATTCACTCAAGATCATGACCCACTTGGCTAATATTCCTGTTAGAGTAGCCTTGTCGAGTAAATACTTTAACGGATCAATCTTCGCTATGAGTTTGAATGTGTGGGTTAACATGCAATGCCACAATTGTTGGGTAGCAAATACCACTGCCAAACAAGCTTTTTTGATGAAGGTGTAATTTATCTCATAACCATTCAAAGTCCTGCTGATATAATAGATAGCCTGTTCCCTTCACTCAGGATCTTCCTGTGCTAATAGAGCTCCCAAAGAAATCTCAATTGTTGCAATGTATAGTAATAAGGGTCTATCTTTTGTAGGTGGCATCAATATGGGGGGTGACATTAGATATTTCTTTATTTGATTGAAAGTTGTTTCACATCCTTGATCCCATTTGAAAGAGACATTCTTATGTAGCAAATGATTGAAGGGATGACTTTTGTTCGCTAATTGGGAGATAAACCTCCTGATTGATTGTAGCCTACCTTGTAGAGATTGTAGTTGACTGATATTCTTTGGTGGAGGAATTTCCATTATTGCCTTGACCTTGGCAAGATCCACTTCGATGGCTTTTTCTGAAACTATATATCCTAGAAGCTTTGCTGATGTAACACCAAACACACATTTCTTAGGATTTAATCTGACATTGAACTTCTCTATTCTGGTAAAGATTTTGCCCAGGATCTCTAGATGTCCTTCTCTGGTATATGACTTTTCTAATATATCATCCACATAATCTTCCATAAAATTATGCGTCATGTCATGGAAAATGGTGGTCATTGCTCGCTGATATGTGGCACCTACATTTTTCAACCCAAAGGGCATGACATTACAACAAAATGTTCCCCATGGACATGTGAATGCTATTTTATCTTGATCCTCTAGTGTTATTTTGATTTGGTTATACCCTAAGAAGCCTAATGGAGCTTCTAAAATTTTGAGGAATTTTCTCATTCCCCATGGGGTTAGTCTGTATTTTAAACCCTTATCCCCATGAGTGAGTAGGGTTTTACTTGCAAGGGTATGCAAATGTTATAATTGTGTGTTGACTTGCTCTACCAGTCTCTGGTCCTATAAGTCATCTCTTGAGCCGCATTGCATGTTGGTTTACCAACCCCTTTGGCCTAAAGCACCGGTCACTTTATTATCCCATCGACTTTAGCCTTTTTCCTAAGTCGGGTTTTAAATTTTCCCCGGTGACTTGAGCTTAAGTCATTCACCCTCAAAGGTCATATCACCGTCGACCTAACCGAGGCCTTTTATTAAATGCTAACATTAACTGGCGTGCAGGTTTTCAGATTTGAGGATTTGGGATGAGATCTTGGTCGGTACCCCTCCAACTCGTGGGTGGTAAGTGTTGGTAGGTTAAAAGCAGTGAGGCTAGCGAAATAAGGACATGTGTCCTTGTATGATTGTGAGGCCCAGTCCCCACTACCATTCCTATCATCTGACACATTCAAAAAATAGCTGAGATCAAATCTTGGGAGCGATCTTCATCGTTCTCTACTGGTTCGCTAGGAGAAAGTGAACCTCAGTTAAGACTAGCGAGATCAACGAGATCTCAACACCTGTCCCGATCTATTCAATTTGTGAAAAGGGTAGAGCCCACTGACAATGAGACTATCATCTAAGATGGATGAACATCATTGGTTGAGGACACATCAATGAAACACCGCTGGAATTCAAAGATGGTCAACCTAACGTTAGCCACTTGATTCTCCATTTAGGATTAAGATCAAAGGCCTATATTCAAAGCTGATAAATGACATGTGATAGTTGTTTTTACTTTGCAACCATTGTGCATTAATGGCCAGATTTCTACAGGAGTAATCAAATTGATCTCCATGTGTATGAAGATTTAATTGCAGGCAATCATGAAGTGCAATCTGCATACTTTCATGCACTTACAAACGAAATGGTGACAATATGCATGTCAAAAAATTTCCCACTTTGCATGTGTGATTTTTCTCATTCAATATTGGTAATCGATCACCTTAGACACTTAATAAATAGAAGTGAATAAGTTGCTATTATGATCATAGCAACTAAGTAGCCAAGTTTTCAAACCATTGCAGAGAGTGAAAATTGAGAGTGTGTGTTCCTTGGTTGCAAAATGACCAAGTCTGGTTCCACATTGATCCTAGTACGAAGGTCTTCATGGCTTCAGTCCCAAAATCCCCGCGATGAAGACCCGAGACAGGAATAGAGCATTCACGGGGATGTCAAAGAAAGGAAGTCCTCGCTAGTGATTATCAGATGCAACCATGAAGTGAAATACTAGGCCAAAAGCTTGATGGAAGCAGAAACAAAGTGAGAATAAGCTACCGGGCCTTCCAACAAAACTCAGTGAAAGCTCCGATATGGTCATGGTTCATTTGGGTGACAAAATTATCCTATCGATCTTGCTGACAACCCATCATAAACTGAGATGGAGACTGACTCCAACTACCATCAGTATTTGGCGACTATGAGCCGATCTATGTCACCTGGGGTGGAGGTATTGTCCATCCCTCCTCTGGCTATCGAGACTTTGAGTGGGAGAGATACTGTGGCGATGAATGAAGAGAAGGTCGAAAAAGGGATGGAAGTATTATCTCCAACCCTTGCTATTACTTAGAACAACTATGTGTACCGAGGCGTGTGTGTTGTTAACAAAAGGTCTTCTGGTGTGTCAGATGAAGGTGGTGGGTGGTAAATTTTTGTGTTGGTTAATGATTTCTAGGTTGTCGTTCTTTTCTTGCATGCATGTCACAATTTTGGGCATTTAGGGGTGACTTTATACCCTCATGGCAATGTGGGTATTAGTGTTGTTGCTTGCTGGGCATTGGAAGAGGTTTTTGGTGGCACTTTAAATTTTCTCCTCATGGCAGTTTTGGTAATTCCGCTTTTCCTCATGCTCGATGTAACCATCATATGGGATTTTGAAATGAAATTGAATTTGTGATATGAAATAAAATTTTGTATCCAAATTGCATTTGAGTTGGTGGCTTGTTCACTCCCTTGTCTTATAAAAGGGAACTCAAGGCTCATTTTCTGGGGATGGAGAATTTTGGTCAAGTTTTGAGTCGAGTACATATTTGGGTAGAACATTAGGTATATCAAGTAATTAATGGAATAAATAATTTGTTTTTTGAGTATTGAAGAACATATGCAATTGTCTTAAATTGTTTTATAGACATGACTGATAAATATAATTATCATATAATTTTGATGCATATACTCTCCTGGTGTAAATCTCTATGAATTTTGAATGAAATATTAATGATGTTTTTGTTCATCTTCAAACATCTGTTTGAATATATGTCTCTATTTATTTTTTGATTCAAGTAATCAATTAAAATGCTCAAATGGGGTCATAGATTTATAGTCATTTGCTAAGGATTTGATATGAAGTTGTATATTAGAGATATTGAGCTACATGATGCAAAGTTATTGTGAGAGTAGTCCATATTATTAGATTTTAAGGTCATTTATGTGCTATTGGTTTTTGTGTATGTGACTCCAATGTCCAATGTAACAAGGCACTTGTCTATTTTGAAAGATTCACCTAAAGGGTTAATCAAATTTCTATCCAATTACCAACTTGAAGTCAGAATTCAAATTCACTTTAAAATTCATTAATCTTAACACATGCATGTGCCAATTATCATGTAGGATGTCTTTGTTTTGATGAATGGGTAAGCAATTTACTTAAAGTTAAGCCAATATTATAGTAATTGTTACATAATTATCCTCCACTCAAACTAATCCATGAAAATGATGTGTTCTATAAAGCATATTTCCAAATGAACACAATAGGAACACCCTCCTTGGCCCCACAGAGCCTAAAGTGTAGAATATCTCAGTTTTTGACTGAATCTTGTTAGTTGGCCAGTCATTTTAGGTATCTTGAATATAGGAAATGGCTACCCCTTAGAGATTCCTTAGGTGCACTGGAAAACACTAATAGAATATTGACTCTACTGGGGAATGCACTTAGAAATTCGGTTGCAAATTTCCTTGTTAAAGAGTCATTCAAGTCTTGAAGAATTAAGCATAAAGAGTCATTGCATAGAGTCATACTATTTTCCATTATGAATTCAGTATATCTGAGCATCTTTGTTCAGATAATTGAGAAGTTCTTGGACCTAGAAATGATTGTGTTGCAACAAAGATCAAAGAATTTGAGTGTGGCTCCATAGTTGGAGAAGACCTAGAACGAGATTTACCCTTGAAAGAAATTCATACTCATGAAGTTTGTTTCTCTGTGCAAGTAGGTGGCGACTCTGTCCAAAGAACTAGTTGAATTGTGGAGAAGATTTCCAGATTTGTAGAATTTGTAGTCAGGAAGAAATGGTAACCGTTGCTACAAATTTATAGGTATTCTCATAAATCTAGAAAGCGTGTTACTCTATTTGAAAAAGTTTATGAGAAAATGGTCAAGGCTTAAGATCATAAATGGTTCCCTATTAGATGAATTTTCATTAAGATAGGGAATAATAGTAGTTCTTCATACTTCTAATGTGTAAATCCTGTAATTATTTGAGAAGTATGTCATTCTTTTGAATCCTACCTTTTAGAGAATTTCACTGTAAAACATCCAGTAAAAGTATGCAGGGTGAAGAAGGTGTATTGTACCCTCAAAGGGATTTTTTTATTGAAAGGTATATGCCATTGGTTTTTAGTGGCATTAGAGGATTCCCCAATCTGATTCCTAAAAATTTTAGGAAATATTTTCCCAAATTCATAGGGAAAAGTTCAGAATCAACCTTTAAACATTTGCAAACATTTATGGATGTGATGGGGGATTATGAGGTGAATCATGAGGACGTTGTCATGAAGCTTTTTGTTCAATCCTTGAAAGATGATGCCAGGGACTGGTACTCATATTTACCAGCAGGGTCTATAGCTTCATGGAATCAATTCATGAATATCTTTATTGAACAATTCAGTGAAAGGGTAAATCCAAGCATGGTGAGATTTTTTTTTATGGAAATCCATATAAGTGAAGGTGAGTTAGTTCCTATTTTTAACATTTAATTTGCAAAGGAAATCGTGGAAATTTTAGAAGATATAAGGCCAAATGATGCTAAATGTTTGGTTGTATATTTAGGAGAATTTGACAAGAAGATGAGCTTCTTATTAAGAGACAAAGAGCCCACAACCCTACACCAAGAATATCAAATTTCCATTGAAATTGAGAACAATTTGAGATAATCAATGATGAGAGGACCTATGACTGCTAGTAGTGGTTCTAGCATTGTCCAAAATATTGAATCAAGTAGATTAGAGGGTAAAAGGGTTTGTCAAGAAGGGGATCTCATAGATGTCATATCCACTTTACTCCCAAGAAATGCATAATGCGGGAAAGCATAAACTTCACATCAACCAAGGATGGGAAGGTCTGATATAATTTTTTCTATCAAGAAGCTACATGAAATAAAGAGACATGCAAATGAGTCACCATATGAATTATTCTTGATATTTTTGGATGCCCTGATGGAGATACCCAAGAGTTTCAGACCTAGTGACCTAATGTGCATTAATTTTTTTTGTGAACCGTACATATCAGGATTAAGCCAATGGTATGAGGATCTAAAGCCTCATAGCCTTGATCAAATAGTAGATTGGATAAATGTTGTAGAAAACATTGAGCATGGTCATATGCCCCTATCTATTTATTAGGATGTCAGAAGTAGTTGCGATGTTGAAGAAGATCAAAGGCTAATATTTTTAGGTCAAAGAGAAGCATCAGAGTAAAAACAATTGACTGTTGAATGTTGTCATTTTACTAATAACCTAGAGGTGGGAGCATGCAGTAGTGAAGATGATGAAGAGATTGAACATGAAAATAAAGAGGTAGTGCCTAATTACCTTCCTTGGGATGTCATAAGCTGTGAGAAAACACAAGAAATGCAAGGTGAAGCTTTACAAATTGATTCAAATAGCAGCCTTTATGCACCAGTCAATGAAGGGAATACGGTCTCAATGATATGGTACAAATGAGAAATCAAAGTGAAGAGATTGAATTTTGGAATATACCGTTGAATATGATTCTTCATATGAAGTGGAGATGGAATCCCTTGCTTCTAGTAGGGGGTATGTTAATAGCCTTGAAGGTGTATGTTTCCTAGGCAGTGAGCAATTCTCCTCATGTGAAGAGTTCTCTGAATATGGGTCAATTTTTGCAAACACAAATAATGAGGAGGATGTTGAGATTGTCTCTCCTTGTTCCTTAAGTGACTGCACTAATTTTGAGTACATTGATAATTAGAGTTGTTGGCATCTTGATTTTAAAGATGATGAGATACATCCAATTAATGTATGGAAAAATATTTTATTTGATGAAGATGCCTTGGATAGTGAGGTTGCAAATGACATTCCCCATTGGTGTAGGAGCAATCCTCTTTTTGAGGATACCTCTAATGAGTATCTGACAAGTACTACCAATGGATGTGTTGTGGATGGTCTGTATAAAGATCAAGGTGATGTTGATGTAGGTAATTTTGTCAATGAAGATGTCACTTCTGATTTGTTAAGTTCCCAAACGCATGGAAGGTGTGCGGATGTAGACATCAATAAAGATATCTATCACTATGTGACTAAACAAATAGTACTTGACAAGTGTGCTTCATATTTCCTGGAAGCTAAGTGTGACAATAGCTTGCATGGTGCAAAAGCTCATAAATATGATGTTAACTCCAAATACAATGTGGATGTCCAAGAGGATGCACATGGTTGCATTAACTTTCCTATGGTGAAGGGTTGTGCACTTGAAAAGACAACTGAAATTTCAGTTATTGATGGTCCACAAGATGATTGCATGGATATTCCAACAACATTGTCTTATGTTGAGAAGAAGGGATTACTTGATGATTATGCAAAATATGCAAATATTGCAACATTTTTTCACCCATGTGAAGGGCAATCCAAGGACATAGGTAACCATGAAAGTAATACAGGACAATATGAAGCTGCACTGGAGTTTTTTGCGGATACTCCTTATCTGATGGATTTGATTATGGAAATTCTATCACCTCATGAGGTTAACACTTGTGGTAAGCATGCTGACAATAGACCTGGTCATGCTTTCTTTCCTGAATTCACTAAGAACTAGCCAAGTTTGAGCCTGAATGTCTATGAGGTCTTTAAGTTTGATGGACAAATGGAATATGACGGTAGACTTCATGACAGTGTAGAGTATGAGGGATTCACTTTTCCTGTTCAATTTGATGAGCCTATAATGGAGAGGGATAAGTGTGGCAATGTTACTCCAAGTGTCATAGGCAGTGTTGTTCATGATGATGCTAATAACCTAGGACTACACGATGCTCATGTAAACTTACTGCAAGTAAAACAAGCCAAGGTATTTGACAAAGGAAATAATTGTCCCTGAATTTTGGGGGTTTGGGGCCTCTACCTTGTGGAAATTATTCACAATGTATATTCTATAAGTAATGTACATATGCTGGTTTGGTTTGTTTTCTTTCTGTTGGGTTTGCTTGCCTTTTCTAGGTGAGTTCCTTGGTTTTGGTCTTCTACCCTAGTCTGCTTCAACCAAAGATTATGTTCTCTCCATACCCACCAAGGGTATGCATCCTCGAGCATGAGCCACTAATGGAGCTTCTAAAATTCTAAGGAATTTTCTCATTCCCCATGGGGTTAGTTTGTATTTTAAACCCTTATCCCCATGAGTGAGTAGGGTTTTTCTTGCAAGGGTATGCAAATGTTATAATCATGCATTGACTTGCTCTATCAGTCTCTGGTCCTATAAGTAATCTCTTGAGCCGCATTGCACATTGGTTTATCGACTCCTATGGCCTAAAGAATCGGTCACTTTATTATCCCATCGACTTTAGCCTTTTTCCTAAGTCGGGTTTTAAATTTTCCCTAGTGAATTAAGCTTAAGTCATTCACCCTCAAAGGTCATATCATCGTTAGCCTAACCAAAGCCTTTTATTAAATGCTAACATTGTCTAGCATGCAAGTTTTGAGATTTGAGGATCCAAGATGAGATCTTGGCCGTACCCCTCCAACTCATGGGCGGTAAGTGCCGATAGGTTAAAAGCAGCGAGGTTGGTGAAATACGGATGTGTGTCCTTGTATGATAGTGGGGCCCAGTCCCCACTACCATGCCCATCATCTAATGCATTCAACAAACGACTGAGATCAAATCTTGGGAGCGATCTTCACCATTCCTTGTTGGTTCACTAAGAGAAAGTGAACGTCAGTTAAGACTAGCGAGATCAATAAGATCTCAACACCTGTCTCGATCTATTCAGTTTGTAAAAAGAGTGGAGCCCACTGACAGAGAGACTATCATCCGAGATGGATGAACATCATTGGCCAAGGACACATCAATGAAGCACCACTGGAATTCAAAGATGGTCAACCTAATGTTAGCCACTCGATTCGCCATCCAGGCTTAAGATCAAAGGCCTATATTCAAAGCTGATAAATGACATGTGATAGCCATTTTTACTTTGCAACCATCACGCGTTAATGGCCAAATTTCTGCAGGGGTAATCAAATTGATCTCTGTTGCTTGTGAAGATTTAATTGAAGGCAATCATGAAGTGCAATCTGCAGATTTTCATGCACTTGCAAATGAAATAGTGGTAGTATGCATGCCAAAAAATTTCCCACTTTGCGTGTGTGATTTTTCTCATTCAGTATTGGTAATCGACCACCTTCGCTCAATTAATAAATAGAAGCGAATGAGTTGCTATTTTGATCATAGCAACTAAGTAGCCAAGTCTTCAAACTATTGCAGAGAGTGAAAATTGAGAGTGTGTGTTCCTTGGTTGCAAAATGACCAAGTCTGGTTCCACATCAATCCTAGTACGAAGGTCTTCACGGCTTCAGTCTCAAAAGCCCTGTGATGAAGACCTAGGATAGGAACATAGCATTCATGAGGATGTCAAAGAAAGGAAGTCCTCGCTAGTGATTATCAGATGTAGCCATGAAGTGAAAAACCAAGCTAGAAGCTCGATGGAAGTGGAAACAAAGCAAGAAGAAGTTGCTGGGCCTTCCAATAGAACTCGACGAAAGCTTTGATATGGCTGTGGTTATTTTGGTCGACAAAATTCTCCTATCAATCTTACCAATAGCCTATCATAAACTGAGATGGAGACTAACTCCAACGACCGCCAGTATTTGGCGACTATGGGCCGAGCTATGTCACTTGGGGAAGAGGTATTGTCTATCCCTGTAGATAGGGTAAAAATCAGCAGATTTAGAGTATTGAAAACAATAATCTAATTAATTCCTATCAAGCACAATAGAGTACGAACTAATACGAAAATCACAATAAACAACACAAAGGCAAACCGATCTCTGCATCAACTCGATTTATCTCCATTGCTCTTCTCCACCTGCATGAGAATGCGAGATTTTGAAGGGTTGACAATGGAGGAATGTTGAGTGCTCATTCTTGCAGCATAACAACTTGACGATGACAATGACAAATAGAAAGAATGATAGGTAGAGACGGAGACTGATTTTGACAGAGTCTGGGTGCTAAGCCAATCAACCTCCTAAATGGATTGCGAGAGGCCGTATTTATAGAGCTGTGAAGTTGATGAAGATAAGATTAGACAAAATTCGACAATGATTTGATTTTTGACAAAAGAGGAAATACAACGAGATGAGATAAGATTTCAAAAAAGATAGAAAGATTTCATTTCCTGTTTTAAAGGAAATAAATCTTAAAAAAGACGAGAAGATAATTGATGAATTATCTAATTAAATAAATTAATTAGATGCACACAAGTTTCAATTTTGGAAAGAAAGCGACAAGATCTTTTTAGGATTTTATTAATTAAATAAATTTTGGATTTATTTAATTAACATTGAATTTATGATTTCATTAATTAAATAATATAAATTATTTAATTAATATTAGAAGAATGAATAGAAATGATTTAATTAATTAAATAATATAAATTATTTAATTAACATTAGCGAAATGGATGGATTATGAATATGAATTTAATTAAATAAATAAAATTTATTTAATTAAATAAATGATGCTTAATTAAATAAATGATGACATGGGTACCTAGGGCAAAGCGTGCTACAAGATGCCTAAATGATGTAATGCCGAAACAGGTGTTGCAAGAGGACAATTTTGGGTGTCTACATTTTGCCCCTCTTTGAGATGATGTTCGAGATGATGTGATTTGTGTCGAGTAACATCATTTCAAAGAAACTAAGGTATGGATAGAGGAAAATGGATAATGATAGAAAGAGAGGATGATGCCCCCTCGAGAGGATAGGCGGGTTGACCAAACACGGGTAAGCTCTCGAAATGAAAGGGATGGGTCAAGAACTAAAGATGAAGGAATGGATGATACGTTATGCTGCAATGAAAGATGAGCAACCATGATGTTTGATATCGCACTAGAAGTTATGCACCAAGATATAAGGACCAAGGTGACGATGTGTCTCGTGCCCCAGCGTAATACAACCTTGTCTAGACGTATGAGGAAAGAGGCTTAAGGCATTAAAGTCCTAATGCACAAAAGGTATTATGTGACCTTAGATGCAAAGGATAATGCAAAAATATATTCCAACACACACAAGATATGAATATTAGCTGGAATGATATGGATTTGATACAAATGCAAGATAAAATGATAACACACACAAGCAAGCCAGCAAGCACAAATGATACAAAAACAAACAAGGTATTGCCCCTGTCAAGTTGTAAACCATTGATTGATTGACTGATTGATTGATGATGGTGACTATAGTGTTGTCATTGTGGGGAAAGACATATCCCTATATCAACACAAGGATGACTGACAATTGATAGATTGACTTTGATTGATTGGGTTTACAACAAGGTTAGGATCAAGACCAAAGGATGTGATTGGATAATTTGACAAGATTGATCAACTTGATTGGTATGGATTAAGGATTGACTTGCATTTGGATTATTGCTTGGATTTTTGTTGGCTATTTGATTTTTTTTGGATTTTTGACATTTTATGATTTTTTTGGCATTTTGAAATGTTTTGATTTTTTTTGGACTTTTGAAATGTTTTGATTTTTTGGACTTTTGGAATGTTTTGTTTTGGACTTTTGGAATGTTTTGATTTTTGGACTTTTGAAATGTTTTGATTTTTTTGGACTTTTGAAATGTTTTGACTGTTTTGGACTTTTGGAATGTTTTGATTTTTTTTTTTGGACTTTTGACATGTTTTGACTGTTTTGGACTTTTGACATGTTTTGAGGTGTCAAAGGATGAAAATTTGAATAGCCTTTGTGCTAGATACCAATGACAAGGGGAAAACCAAGTCTAGGTGCAAGGGTGGGTGATGGGATGAGGGATAAAAGGCTCATGATAGATGGATGGATGGTATTGATGTATGAATCATAAGGGAGCAAGGATGTGATCTCCAAAGACTATGTCGCATAGGAATAACATGCCCTATTTTAGGTACAAGACTTAGGATTTTTCTAGACAAAATGTATGACAATAGGATAATGACATGATTGGTTAGAAAGATGAGGTATGTCAAGAGATACTCAAAGCATGTTTCAACCTTTACCCCTATATCTTCCTCAAGATCAAAAGAAGAAAGGTGGATGAATGGACTCAATATGATAGGTATGTATGATGGCCAAAGATGGTAGGTAGGATGGACATTATATGACATGAAAATGATAGGTTGGAAAGATAAGACATTGTGCCCCCAAGTGTAAGTGACATAGAAGATAAACCTACACATGATGCCTGTTTGCCAGGTTTTCATCATGGTACTTATCCAAGGCGCCTGTTTACCAAGTTTTCACTGTTGGACGAAGGGATTTCTCTTTACTTTTATTTTTTTACTTGTCTTTTTATTATTTTTGACTTTTTGACCTTTTGACTTTTGGATAGGAGGGACTTAAGTGTCTAGTTGCATGAAAGGTGATAATCCCACTAGGGATGGATGTCATTGCATGGACCATGTCAATGTCATGATGCTCATAGATGTTGGTAAGGGATGACATGAAAGGGAGATGGAGTAGGTAGATGATGGATTATGATGTGGATTATGGAGGACAATAATGGATTATGATGTAGATTATGTTGGGAAGATGATAGGGATTATATGGGACTTATGCAAAAGATGAATGGGGAGGGTTAGCCAAAAGCATGGACCATAGGAAGATGATGGGGGAGATATGTAGGATAATGAGTGAAGGATGAGTTGAAGGAGTTATGTGGATTTGTTGTGAGATGGAAGGGAACCATGACCAATGGTTGCACACATTGTGATAAACTTTGAAGCTTTTGATGGGAAGGTGGTGTAGGAAGCAATGGAGATGTTTGCTTAGAAGATGGGTGATGAAGTGCTTTAGGTACCCACATAGACTTAGTATTTTTATGACTTTTATTGGGCTTGTGGGTTTTAGGACTTTGATATTGTTGAATGGAATGTGCATTTTGGATGGGCGGGGATGGTTGGGATTTTTGTGATGTGGATGCCTCAGTTGACTTGATTTCTTTTTTCTTAAGTACCCAAACCATTTGAGTTTTGGCCTTTACTTTTGGAGGTATGGGCTTATATAGCCTTTTAGATGTACTTGGCTTTGAATTTTTGCAATTGTATGCTAAGGCATTAGGACCATTAGAATTTTTGACTTTATGTGTAGAGGCATCCAAATTTTTATTTTGGAATCCCTTGGGTTTGGTGGAATGAGTGGAAGCTTTATGTTTAGACAATGTGTGCATTGATTGGTCATGATTAAGATGTTTAGAGGATTTATGGAAAAATGGATAAGTGGATTGAATGGTAGGGATATTAGGAGTTGGAAGCAATGGTGGTAGAGTGGATGGAGGGAAGTGTATGGTCACATGATTTTGACATTTGTAGGAAAACGGTGGTGGAATGGCAACATATGTTTTAGGTGTATGATAGGCTTTATGATGGAAAGTGGACTTAGGATGCATGGAGGAAATACCAACATCTTGAGATTGGTGTCCTTGAGGTATATGTCCAAGGCCATAAGAGCGTGGAGGGACTTTGACATGGATGGGCTCCAAAATATCTTGTTCATGAAGGCCTAAACCTTTGCCTTGGTGGTTCATATTTTGGAGTGTGCAATGGACAATAGGACTAGGTGTAGGTGGAACACTAGACATGATTTCCTTATTGGATGGACCAAGTGGATATGATGGAGGACTTGCAATGGGGTCGATAGTGGATGATGGAGGATTTAAAGGATCTTGAGTATGTTCATTTAGATCCACGTTATTGGTTTGGTCTTCTATACTAGCTTGGGAGGAAAGCGTCTCATCAAGGAAAGTGGATCTTGATGGGGTTTGGGTGGGATCATGAATGGCATAACAGTCAAGGAGTGGATCATTTTGGACTTCTTGGTCAATGGTAGGGTCTTGGTCAAAGATGGGGTTGTCGTGGATGATATAATTGGGATTGAAATCTTTGTCAAGGGTAGGTGTATTTTGGATGTCTTGGTCATGGATGGGTATAGGATCAAGTTGCTCATAAATAGCTTCTTCATAGGTAATATCTTGATCATAGAAAATATATACGTTATGGATAGGTTGGATGAAAGTGATTTGATCTTGATTAGGACTAGGGCTTGATGTTTCCACATGCTTGGGAGTAAACTCTTGACATATGTCTTGGGTTGCTTGAATGGAAGTGGAAGGGGATGACTCTTGAATAGGCTCGACATGTTCTAGATGGTCAACAACATGGAGACATGATGGAGATTGACTTGGACTTATGAGGGGAGACTCTTGACTTGGCTCAAGGGGTTGAGGATGACATGGTTGACTTGAAGGACTTGGCATGATATTTGAGGACTCTTTTGTATGTTCAAGTATATGTGTTGAATGACATGGTGGCAATTGATTCCTTGCTTGTAGCCCTTGGGTCACATCCTTTGTAAGTGGATTGGTGGATTTATGTAATGCCATCAATTTATGTTTTAAATATCTAAATGTAAGGCCTTGATTTGATGGAGGATTAGATGATGGTGGGGGTAATGAAGAGTTTGATGGGTTAGAAGGCGGAGATGCCAATGGATTAGGACTAGGACATGGTGGATTAGGGATAGGCATTTGATTAGATGGTGGTAAGGGTGCATGGACTAGATTGGTGTTCCCCTTGTAAAAGGTGGCATTAGGACTTAAAGGCTCTTGATGTTGTTGCCAAGGTGGACTTGGGAAGCTACGTTCTTGTTGTGATATGAGTGGACATGTTGATGTGGCATTGTCATAATAGGTAAATGGGTTTGGTTGGCATGATGATGAAAGTGACACATAAGATTGTGGTTGCATGTGTTGAGGTTGAAATGGTGTTTGGACTGTTAGATTTCCAGAAATCTGTTGCTAGACTAAAATGCTTCCACACAAGAGAGATAATGGCGAGAATGCTTGCTATATCAAATATGCAAGATTGATTCACGATTAATTGATACAAATGTACAAGATGAGGCTTGCTTATAAAAGGCAAGCATGCAACAACCAAATCTTATCTTGAGCAACAAGATAGCTCGATAAGATAAGGATAAGATCCTATAACTTAGGAATTAAAGATTGCCTAAGTAAACTTATGAAGATGTAATTAAATAGTTAATTACACCAACACCCCCCCATAAGTGCAACTTAGGGAGAAGATTATAATGCAAACTACTATGGGTCCCGGCAACTAGGCCATGTTAGGTACCCATTTACAGATGCAAATGAAATGCAATCTCTCATAAAGCAGAGAAAAGGGGAAAACCCAGTGGGAAAAAACCCCTCTCCAAAAGAGAGAAAACAAAAAACAAGCATGATAAATGTAAGCATGATGTATGGAGGACTCAATGATACCCCCCAAGGACTACATCCATCATGAATATACAATAAATGACCCCCCCATAAGAGGGAAGGGATGAGATAAGATATCCTCTACAAGCTGAAGAAGCTCCAAAGCCAATGAAGAATGCCTGGAAACAAAAGATGACCCAATGTCTGCAAGCAACACATCTCCCCTTAGGAAGAAACAAATCCATAAGCTGATGAAGAAGCCACTCCATATCCAACTGAAAAGAGGAAGAATGAACGCTCAACATGTATGCCTCTGAAAACTGAGTAGGAGCCTCCAAGCTTGAATGAGCCACAACATAATCATGGTCAGACTCAACCAAGAAACATGACAAATCAAGTGATGGAGGAGACTCGTAAATATCAATCTCCAAAGACAAAGAAGATGGAATAACAGTTGTGCTAAAACTGTCATCAAAGAGGAGAGAAATCCCCTCAAGTGTGTCCTCCAAATCTGTAATATGAGACTCTAGGAACAAGGTAGAAATCCCTGTCAAATAATCATCCCACAAAGCAAGATCTGAAAAACTATGGTTATCCTGCTGAGCAGAAGCAACAATGGCTGAAGAAGCAGGAGGTGGAGGTGTAGGAAGCTCAGCACTGGTCTCTAAAATACCAAGGTGTAGATGACCAAACTTCTCCTCACTAATATGGGTCACACTCAATGGAGTGTGTGATGCAGTCAAAGGAACATTATCAGGTTCTGAAGCAAAATGTGAAAAAGAATATACTCGAGATGAATGATCAACCATCCCGATTGCAACAATATCCCTAGTCTCCAAGTCCCTTATATACACCCTATCAGGAGTGAACTCAACTGTTTTACCTTGACCCCCATGAGTAATTTGATAAATAGAAAGAAGATTAGTGGTCAAAGAAGGAACACAAAGAACATCATTGAAAGTCCCTTCCCCAATACCAATAGAACCCTTCCCACTTACCTTCATGAATGTATTGTTACCCATCAGAATGTGAGGTGAATTACAAGGCTCAAAAGAAGAGAACATTTCCTGTGAAGATGCCATATGATGAGATGCCCCTGAATCAAGAAGCCATCCTTGAGAATTAGGACCTGTAGAGGCCAAGAGTGCATGCCCTTTCATATGTAGCCCAGAAGTGGATGTTGTGTTCTCTGACTGTGATGATGATGGAGCTGCCGAATGTGATGGTGAAGAAGAAGTAGAAGACACTGATGAGGGCAGCTGAATGTTATTCTTTTGAAGAAGGTGGGTGAGTTCATCAATCTTCTTATTATAACATCTATGCTCATCATGTCCTAACCTTTTGCAATATGCACATTTGAACTTCTTCTTTTTTGATGATTCCTCTTTTGAAGAGGATGAGGACTCAGGAGTGCCATGTGAAGGAGAATCTTTACCTTGCTCATTTGACTTGGTTTCCTTTTTGTGCTTCTTTCCTTTGCCACTTGAAGCCTTTGTATCATTTGCAATAAGAGCTTGAGATGTTGAAGACTTCAATGTACCCATGTGCATCAACTTTGCTTGTTCCCTTGTGAGTTGTGCAGAAAATTCATCAAGAGAAGGCATTTTATATGTATCGCCAAGAGCATCCATTGTAGCATAGAAAGTAGAGACAAACACAGAATATGAAGAACCAAGCTTAGCAAGGATAGAAAGTATCATTTGTTCATCCTCTTTAGTTACCCCACAATTAGATAATTGTAATCTAAGAGAATTGAGCTTAGAGAAAAAGTCTTGGACATTGTCAAAATCTGAAGGATTAAGACCCATGAGTTCATTCTCCAACTTAAATTTCCTCATCTTATCTGGCTTACCAAAGAGATTCTCTAAAGTATTCCAAGCTTCATTAGGATGAGTACAAGATGCAACATGATATCTAAGATCTGGAGAAATGGACAACTTTAAAGTACCAAGAGCTTCATCTCTTCTATCAAGCCATTTTCTTTTCTCTTTTGCTCCCTGTGGTTCTGGATCTTGACCAAATGTGATTCGTTGCAACTTTGATTTTAACAATAACAACTCCATTTGAGATTTCCACTCATGATAGTTATATGGAGTTAGAAGTACAATTTTTGGAAAATCCATGATACAAAGAGATATTACAAGAGGATAACAACAAATTTCCCTCACAATACAAGAAATCAACCCCTTTGTCCCAACAAGATTTGCACTTTTTTGCAATTTTACAACAAGAAATCCCAAACTATCAAATCAGTTACAAACTGAAAATATGAAAATCTGGAAACAAATCTGCGAAAAGTGCATGATTAGATCTGAAGTGCTTTCGAATACCTTCCAAATGCCGCAAATTTGGAGAAAATCGGAGATCGGAGCACAAAGATATGAGCTCGGAAGCAGAAAATGATGATCGGGCTTTAACCTGGAAAAAGAGGCACAAAACTGCAAAATCTCTGCAAAATATCTGCACCACTAAAAAAAATCAGATCTCCACCTTTCCGATGATATTTCGTTTGAAAAATTTTGCCTCCATATGTGAAAGTTATGAAAAAATGAAAAAAAGCCTATAAATAGGCACTTGGGGCAATTACAAAGTCTAAAAAGACTAAATAGGTGCAAAACTCGAGCACCCGGGGGCTGAATTACGGTCGCTCATATGACCGTGGGCATAAATGTTTGAAAAAAATATCCACTGCTAATACAAAGCCCCAACCGCGGGCTAAGAAATCACATTGGCCAAAGAATAAAGTGTCGGCCTTTTTGTTTTACAAAGCTTTTAATAAATACAAAAACTTTCAAACATATAAGACCTGCGAAAAGAAGTACCCATTGACAGAATATCTCAGACAGAGGATGGCCTGGCAGTGGCTAGGAAACGGTACCAGCGATGGTGGATTTGACAGGTCTGCATATGCCGGCGACAATGAGATTTGATAGCCGTTTGACAAGACCTGACGCCAATAACCCACTGTCAGATTTGATGTCCTTCGCCAAAGATACCAATGATTTGACTGCCGATGGAGGGTTGCCAATGGATCGTACCCGCCGATGGATGCTGGCTACAGATCTGACTGGTGCAGGCTCTTACAAACATATGTACGCCAAGAGTTCACAATGATAGCCGATGGCAGTGGATCTAACCGCCGATGAACTGTGATCGGCGATGTCAATGGATCTAACCCGGGCAACAATAAAGGATCCACATGATTTGACCCTACATGTGGAGCAAAAGGAATGGAGATGGCCAATCAACTTTAAAAGGCCGATAACCAGTACAGGTCAGATCTATGTACACTGAGCATAGTATGCCTCTGATGGTGAGACCGATCTGCAAATATTTTAAATAAAATCTTGACAAAAATATTGCCTGATATAATATGCCAAATATGCTGACAAATAATAGTTGCCCAATACAATATTTTGCCCCAAAATATAAATCAAATAGCGCAGAAAATATTTTACAAAATATTTTTTTGCGAAAATATGAAAATCGTACCGCACAGGGAGTTATTCCAGCAAAATTTTTTTTGCCTCAAAAAAAACTTTACCCAATATAGGCGAGTTTACAGTCAAAATTCGTCTGCGGAAGCTTCTGAAATCAACCGCGAGGTTCTTGAAACCCCAATCTGCACCCAGCAAAATTTTCAAGCCAGAATGAAACCCTCAGATCCGGGAAGGAGTCTGCAACCCTGGAGCTCTGATACCATGTTAGATTTCCAGAAATCTGTTGCTAGACTAAAATGCTTCCACACAAGAGAGATAATGGCGAGAATGCTTGCTATATCAAATATGCAAGATTGATTCATGATTAATTGATACAAATGTACAAGATGAGGCTTGCTTATAAAAGGCAAGCATGCAACAACCAAATCTTATCTTGAGCAACAAGATAGCTCGATAAGATAAGGATAAGATCCTATAACTTAGGAATTAAAGATTGCCTAAGTAAACTTATGAAGATGTAATTAAATAGTTAATTACACCAACATGGACTTGTGATATGATTTGTTGTTGTGATGATGATGAAGGGGTTGAATAGGATAACGACTGTTGAGAGATGGATTGGTATGGAAAAGGGTTGACATTAGAATATGTGTGATAGTTTGACGAAGGGGAAACTTGATATGTGGATGGATGAGGTTGATATGATGATATAGGTGACACATAGGGTTGATGTGAAATGTGTTGATGTGGTGATTGGACTTGATAATGTGCTTGTTGGACTTGAAAATTGGCCATGAGGTATTGGATTTGTGCTACGAGTTGTTGCATTTGAGGTGATTGGTTGGTTTGAAGTTTTTGGATAATGTTATGGGCGCTTTGAATGATTTGTTGGTCTAAAGGTGTTTGATTTGTTTGAGCTTCATGAAGCATGTGAATAAGCTCTAGTGCTATGTCTTCGAATGTTGTCATGGTGTAAAATGATGTTGATTGGATTGAAGAGATGATGATGTGGAATGACGAGATTGTATGATTTGGATGATGTGGCAAGTGTTTATTGGAAGTTTGACTTGGGCAATATCAAACACAAGATCTCACATGTAAATGTATGAACACACACACCAAGCACAATGATAAGTTTGTCTTCCAAGATTAAATGTTATGATTAAGCAAACACTTGAATACACAACAACAAGCCTTATGACTAGTCAAGTGGGGTATGGCCAATTAGGTCTCAAGTGAGTTTTCACAAGGTTGACTAGGTATAATTTGGAAGCAAAATCTTGCCAATAAGCCGGGAGAAAGGGGTAACCCACCCTTCACTGTCACTTCCCAAAGGTATAAATTTCTTTGGGGCTTAGCTCAGAGTGACAAGATTTCAACTCCCAAACGAGCGTGTCTTTGGATTCACACTCTATTGAGGTCGTCCCTTGGAGGGGTGTGTGCTCCAAGCAGGCCTCCTACGAAGGGTATGACAAAAGCAAACCAAGTGAGGTGTTTTAGACACACACACTTGATTCACACTCGCAAAGATTAATTTCCCTTAGAAATGAAATGAAATGTGTGTAAAAAACTCAAAAACTTTTTCTTTTAACCCCAAATCGAGATGTGTAGGAAGACAGTGGTGAATTTTAGACCCGATTTTTGATATGTGATTGAAGACAATATTTGTTTTAAGAACCCCAAATCGAAATGTGTTTGCAAACAATGATTGATTTTATGCCCCCAAATTGAAATGTGTGACAAACAAGATTAAGAGATTAAGGATGGAATGAGGGCACCTGGTTATTTTCGCTTTCCAAGTTGACGTTGTGACTGATTCCAATGCTTTTCTAGTTTCGCTTCGATTCACCGACAAGTCGCCAAGACAAGAAGAAAAGACATGCATGCAAACAAAAGTGAGATTAGATCGAAAAACATGCAATTTGTTAATAATCTAAACTAAAAATACAAATGATAAATCTAAATTAGATAAAAAATAATAATTTAAAAAATAAAATAAAATAAAAATGTCTAAATTAAATTAAAAATTAAAAATCTTACTAACTTAGAAAATTAAAAAGTAATCTAAATGCAAAAGCTTAAAATCTAAACTAAATTAGAAATAATCTAAATACAACTAGTAATAATCTAAATTTAACATTAAATCTAAAAAGTTAAATCTAAATTAAGATTAACTCTAATAAAATCTAATTTAAATCTAATTCAAAATCTAAGTTAAACTCTAAATTAAATCTAATGAATATCTAAAAAGTTAAATAAAAAAAAAAAGTAAATCTAAATGAAAACTACAAAGTAAAGTCAAGAACTAAAAATCAAAACAAAATAAAAAACTAATTTGAGTAATCGCTGATCAGTCCTTGCATGGCGATTGATACCAACAACTAAGATGTCGCCGGTAGATGCTTCTCAGACCATTCAGACCGCCACTGAAGAGAGTGGAAAGGTCGATGCAGTGACAACCTTGATCAAAAGCTTAGATGACATTGATGTGAATACGAAGGAATATGCCAAATAAAGTGTTGCGATTAATGATTTTGGCAGCCGAAAAATGCCTTGTATGCAGATTCAGATCTGAGTTGGATGGATAGAATATAACAAATCTCGCGCGCTGCTGTAGAACTTAACTACACAAAGTGTCGATAGATCCCTTTGAAGATGATGAACCAGTGAAGGTGTTGAGGAAGGTTTGGCCAAGCGAAGGTCGGGTCAGGAATTTGAAAATGTGCCAGGGGTAACACGCAGGCAAGGGGTTAAAATGGCAGTGGGCGAATGGAGGTGGCGCAAGTCGTTGCCCCTTGGTTATTTTTGTATTGTTTTGTATCCTCTAGAAAATGGCAGATCTGCCAGGTGCAATGATTGAATAGACAAAAGATAGCCCGATGGAAATTGGCGATGGATTTGACTACAAACAAGGTAGGTTGATGCAAGTGAAGGTAATATTGCTTGCCCACACAAATATAGTGGATCGGAGGTGTAGGTCCTAATTTACTCCAATGGGATGGATACTAGGCGCGCAGATGGAAATACAGAGGACGTCAAAAACTGCCAAGTATCACCGCCAGTTATGAATACAAGGACACCGGCAGATCCCGTGAGATGACAGATCTCGTGAGATGACAAGCGAACGATGTGAAATACTGGAAGACTAAATGGACAGTGGTGGTCAACGAGCGAAAGGATTAACAAAATCTACAGCAAAGACTTCATCCCCACACGAGAATCAAGGCTGCGAATAGCTAAGAGCACGAGTATATGATTACTTTGATGACTATGTAGGCTTTAGGGAGTCAGGAAATTTGCACATGCATAGATTATCGACAACATGCCGTCAGAGGTCTATTGTTGCAGGGAGAAGTCATTCTTCCTATGATTTCGATTATACCACATGGAATTCGCTTTGATTAAGAAATTAAAGACATAAAAGCATTTCCATTTTCCTCAAAGATCGCTGAAATGAAGATCACAATGACAAGAATCATGCCGATTTGGACAAATACAGTTGTGGGCGATGCATTTAAGAAAGAAGCCACTTCGCAAACGATATAAGAAGATTCTTCCTGTAAATCCGATGGCAAAGTGACTGACTGTAACTATACAAGATGCTGATTGGAGATCTAATAGATGCCAATGAATGCACAGAGAGGGGGAAGCTAGGTTGGATAATGGCGACACCGAATGGCAGCAAAAAGAAAAAAGCAAGCAACATAGGAAACCACGCTACAAAAAGTCTAAATGCAAATGCGGGAGCCAACGGTGATAGCTATGGCGTAGGAAATGGATATGACAGTGGCCAGGGACCACAATACTAATAGATGAGAGTGATAAAAAACCCGACTATGACGACAATTGAAGGATGGCACATACCTTCTATGATGAAATTCGAGACAACCAAGACGAATTTGTACCAGCGATTGAGAAAGCATCCACACTGCTGAATACAAAACCAATCTGTGGAGATCAAAATCTCCCGCCAAGTACGCTGCCAATGATGCCAAAGTCTGCAACAATTTACTCTCAAAACTTGACAAACGAAGGTTAGAAAATGCAAACTTTTAGAAGAAAAATCTGCAAAATGTATGATTAAATCGATTCACGTCGGGTTCACCAATGTTGATAAGGTAAAAATCAGACTTAATGTTTAATGAAAACAATAAACTAACTAATCCTATCATGCACAATAGAGTACGAACTAATACGAAAATCATAATAAACAGCACAAAGGCAAACCGATCTCCGCATCAACTCAATTTATCTCCATTGCTCTTCTCCACCTGCATGAGAATGCGAGATTTTGAAGGGTTGACAATGGAGGAATGTTGAGTGCTCATTCCTACAGCATAACAACTTGACGATGACAATGACAAATAGAAAGAATGATAGGTAGAGACGGAGACTGATTTTGACAGAGTCTGGGTGCTAAGCCAATCAACCTCCTAAATGGATTGCGAGAGGCCGTATTTATAGAGCTGTGACGTTGATGAAGATAAGATTGGACAAGATTCGACAATGATTTGATTTTTGACAAAAGAGGAAATACAACGAGATGAGATAAGATTTCAAAAAAGATAGAAAGATTTCATTTCCTGTTTTAAAGGAAATAAATCTTAAAAAAGACGAGAAGATAATTGATGAATTATCTAATTAAATAAATTAATTAGATGCACACGAGTTTCAATTTTGGAAAGAAAGCGACAAGATCTTTTTAGGATTTTATTAATTAAATAAATTTTGGATTTATTTAATTAACATTGAATTTATGATTTCATTAATTAAATAATATAAATTATTTAATTAATATTAGAAGAATGAATAGAAATGATTTAATTAATTAAATAATATAAATTATTTAATTAACATTAGCGAAATGGATGGATTATGAATATGAATTTAATTAAATAAATAAAATTTATTTAATTAAATAAATGATGACATGGGTACCTAGGGCAAAGCGTGCTACAAGATGCCTAAATGATGTAATGCCGAAATAGGTGTTGCAAGAGGACAATTTTGGGTGTCTACACCTCCTCTAGCTATCAAGAGTCCGAGTGGGAGAGATACTGTGGTGATGAATGAAGAGAAGGTCAAAGAAGGGACAAAAGTATCATCTCCAAACCTTGTTGTTACTCGGAGTGGCCATGTGTACCAAGGCGTGTGTGTTGTTAACAAAAGGTCTTCTGGTGTGTGAGATGAAGGTGGTGGGTGGTAAATTTTTTTGTTGGTTAATGATTTCTGAGCTGTTGTTCTTTTCTTGCGTGCGTGGCACAATTTTGGGCATTGAGGGGTGACTGTATACCCTCATGGCGATGTGGGTATTGGTGTCATTTCTTGCCGGGCATTGGTGGAGGTTTTTGTCAGCACTTTATTTTCTCCTCATGGTGGTTTTGATAATTCTGGTTTTCCCCATGCTCGATGTAGCCATCATATGGGATTTTGAAATGAAATTGAATTTGTGATATGAAATGAAATTTTGTATCCAAATTGCATTTGAGCTAGTGGCTTGTTAGCTCCCTTGTCTTATAAAAGGGAACTCAAGGCTCATTTGTTGGGGATGGAAAATTCTGGTCAAGTTTTGAGTCAGGTACATATTTGGGTAGAACATTAGGTATATTAGATAATGAATAGAACATATAGTTTGTTTTTTGAGTATTGTAGAACATATGCAATTGTCTTAAATTGTTTTACAAACATGACCAACAAATATAATTATCGTATAATTTTGATGCGTATACTCTCCTGGTGTAAATCTCTATGAATTTTGAATGAAATATTAATGATTTTTTTTCATCTTCGAACATCTATTTGAATATATGTCTCTTTCTGCTTTGATTCAAGTAATCAATTAAAATGCTCAAATGGGGTCATAAACTTATAGTCATTTGCTAAGGATTTGATAAGAAGTTTTGTATTAGAGATATTGAGCTCCATAATGCAAATTTATTGTGAGAGTAGTCCATATTATTATATTTTAAGGTCATTTCTGTGCTACTGGATTTTGTGTATGTGACTCCAATGCCCAATGTAACAAGGCACTGGTCTATTTTCAAAGATTCACCTAAAAGGTTAATCAAATGTTTGTCCAATTACCGACTTGAAGTCATAATTCAAATTCAATTTAAAATTCATTAATCTTAATGCATGTATGTGTCAATTATCATGGAGGTTGTCTTTGTTTTGATGAATGGGTAAGCAATTTACTTAAAGATAGGCCAATATTGTAGTAATTGTTGCATAATTATCCTTCACTCAAACTGATCTGTGAAAATGATGTGTTCTATAAAGCATATTTCCAAATGAACACAATAGGAACACCCTCCTTGGCCCCACAGAGCCTAAAGTGTAGAAGATCTCAGTCTTTGAGTAAATCTTGTTAGTTGGCCAGCTTTTTAGGGATCTTGAATATAGGAAATGGCTACCCCTTAGAGATTCCTTAGGTGCAGTAGAAAACACCAACAAAGCTATCCATTAGTGATAACATGGCATGTCCTACTGTTAAGTCTATAATAATGTCAATGTTTGGTAAAGGAAAATCATCCTTTGGGCATGCCTTGTTGAGATCTCTGAAGTCAGTACATATTATGATACTATTATCTGGTTTAGAAATAGGTACAATATTAGAAATCCACTCAGCATAATCAATAGATTTGATGAATCCTACATCGAACAACTTTTTCAGCTTGGCCTTTACCATCAAGGCAATATGCGGATGCATTTTTCTTAGTTTTTGTTTCATAGGTTTTATCCTAGATGGTAGAGATAAATGATGCATTAGAAGATCTAGATCTAAACCTGGAATATTAGAGTAAGACCAAGCAAAGTTAATGTGTCTTTCTTCAAAGAACTTGGTGAATTCTGGCTTTTCTTGTTCAGTCATAGATGCTGCCAGATGTAGAGTCTTTGCTTTTTTTGTTTTGCCAATATTGATAGACTGTGTAAGGCTCCACCAAGATTGATGATCTTTCATGATAGTGTTCTGGAAGGGTGTCAAATCTCCCATCTTTTGGTGCCTTAGGTTTTCACCATTAGATGCGTTCTTTATTTTTACTTTTTCGAGATCTAATGTTGCCATTAAATGGTTTTCACCATTATATCCATTATTCCTGTTTTCAATTTTGCAACTGAAAGATTTGACACCCTCCTGACCTAAACCATCGTTATGAGAATTATGATTAGAACTTGTGTCAGGTTTATCGCAACAAAGGAAATTTACAATAGCATCATCATTCACAAAGATAAGAATATTGATAGGTTCAGTTGGTTCCTAGTCGATAAGTTTAGGCTGCATTAAGGGTAAAAGGTCATCAGATTGGCTAAAGTCAATGGAAGTAAGGGTTCTAATAGCAATGTTGTTAAATTTTTCAGTGGTGATGTCAAGATCTATGATATTACTCTCCTCCAAGTCATCTATCTCAATCGATATTTGTCCATCCTCACTTGAGTCATCGATATTTTGTGATCCAAATACAAGGTGCCTAGTCCCTGAGCTTTGTCCCTCCTCGTGTGTGGGTGCATACTCTTTTATGACATCAATTGGTATGTCTTTGTATGATGCTTTAGATAAAGAATCCCACTCATACTCATTAGAATCCGTTTTAGAGCTATCTTGCATTTGAAGGATTCTTTCAACAACTGTATGAGTGTTTTCTTCTTTTGTTTCCCCTGTATAACCAAGTCCTGTTTTGTCTTTTGACTAAAGTGTGAGAGGTTGAATGGGTTCTACAATGCCCTCTTTTCTTTTGTCAATAGTTCCTTGTCCTTCATACCCTATTTTCTCTAATATTATTTTTCCCTTTTCGTATTAATATGTCTTTATGCTGATAGTTGCCGATGTAGATGCTTCCTCATCTTTATAGAGCCAATTGAGGATGGCCTTATCTTTAGATTCATCCTCTAAAGTACCTGCTTTTACAAATCTATCATCCAAAATCATGGTAGGTTGTGATGATTGTTGTGTTAATGTTGATGGTTGTCCATATGATCTTGGAGATGGCAACAACTGTGAAAAACACAAAGATTGTTCAATGGAATACTCTCCCATGCCTTTGTCTTTTAACTGGATCTTTTCTTTGAATTGCTGTGATAGATAATCTAGTTGAGCTTCATTGTTTGATGGAGTGGAATCAACAATAATTGTCTCTTTTGACTGGTTCTTTTTCTCAACCCATTTAGATACAACATTTAGTTTCCTTTCACTGTTGGATGAACTAGAAGTTTTTGCTTCCCTATTATGGGGAACAAAAGTGTCTTGAGCTGTTTTAAGCGTGCTACAATATTGGGGATTGTTGTAGTTAGTTGAAATAGTGATTTCTTGTCCATTGACAGGAAAATTTAAGCACTGATGATAAGTTGAAGGTACTACTTTCATTTCATGAATCCAGGGACGTCCCAAGAGTATATTATAAGTTAGCTCTTTTTCTAACACTTGGAAAACTATATTCTTCACAATTGGTCCCACTTGAATAGGAAACACAATCAATCCCTTCGAGGATCTCTCTTCTTCGTCATAGGATTTTATTGTGATTTTACTTTTGGAATCAATAGCATTATTAGAATATCCTAGTGCACAAATTAGTTTCAAAGTGAAAATGTTTAAACCAACTCCACCATCTATTAAGACACACTTTACCTAGTGTTTATGGATTAAAAATTCAATATGAAGGGAAAAATTATGCGGATGAGTAAGTGATACATCATCTTATTCAAAAAATGATAGATAGTGAGGCGTGGTTAAGTGTCCCACCATAGCCTGGAATTGAAAAACATCCAGATTATTGGGTATTGTTGTGGCCACAAGAGCTTGTTCTAAAACCTCCTTATGAGACAGGGAGATTTTAAGGAGTTCTAAAATTGATATTTGTGCTAGTATTTTCTGCAGTTGGTCGACTATGTTATAATGATTTGAAGGGGCCGTAGTGGTTTTAGATGAAACTCCTTTCAATATTACTTTGGATTGCCCCCTTGTCACGTTGACTAGTTGGTAATCTTGGTTTTACCTGATTTTTATGACATTAATCCGATTGTTTGATGGGACCATGTTTGGGATCAGATTTAATGGTATGATGTCATTGATTCCAACATTATTAGTTTGATTATCAACAACACCATTCTTCTCAACTACAAAAATACAATGAATAGTGTTGTCATAAATGTAATTTACATTTTTACCTTTACTGTTTGCAGAAGAAGATTCTCCCTTTTCATAATTTGGTAGAGATTTTTAAATGCATTATGATCATTGTTCATTTGATGTCGTTCTACAAATACCTTCTTGTTGTCAGTCAAATCTTGTACTAGATGCTTCAACTGCATACAATTGTTTGTTTTGTGTCCTTTATTTTTATGAAAGTCACAGAAATTTGCATCATTCCACCAAGATGGCTTGACTCTTGGTTCCTAATTTCTTGCTTCAGGTAATGTGATAAGTCCATGTGTAAGAAGTTTTCTCATTGCTGATTCTAGTGTTTGTCCCAATGGTGTGAATCTTCTTCAATTTGATGGTTTTTGATATGATTGTGGTTTAGATTCTCCATTGTTTGGATTGTTTTGATTGAAATTTTGATTGATGTTTTGGTCATTGTTTTGATTGGTCTTTGTAGTTTTTTCCGTCAAGTTAAATACTGGTTTCACATTTTGTGTTTCATTTGTAGCTCCATTGTTACCAGTAATTCTATTCTTTTGCCAAAACTTGGGTTTATCATTGTTGTTGTAGTGATTCAATGAGTGTATTATTTGATCCCTCATTGTAGTGTTTTATTACCCCTCTTTTAACCAAGGCTTCTTCAATCTTGAGCCCATTTTTAATCACTTCCTAAAATGTAGAGGGGCATTGTAGTTCAATCCTATAGCTCATGTCATCAGTTAGGTTTTCAATGAATAGTTCCATCTTTTCCTCTTCAGGTATGGAACAAAGATACCTAGCAAACAACCTTCACCATCGTTGTAGAAATGAGAAGAATGTTTCACCTTTCTTTTGTTTCATATTGTAAAGGTCTTTTATTGTTATCTCATGTTGAATATTGTAGGAGAATTGTGAGATAAACCTATAGACTAGTTCTTCAAAAGATCGAATTCCTAGTTGTAGTTTAGAGAACCATTCCATACATTGACCTCCTAAGCTTCTTGGAAATAACCTCATTAGATAAGTTTCCTCTTGTGAAAATTCTAAACTCATGGTTCTAAATTCCCTCACATGATCAATTGGATTAGTTTTACCGTTATACTTGTCATATTTTGGGAATTCGCAATGTCTAGAAAATGGTATCATGTCTACACTTGGATCAAAAGGATAGGGACAAATGTCTTGTAATGAGTACCTTTTTGTGTTCCCTTTTTGCATATCTTGAAGTTGTTGCTGCAAGTTTTGCATTTGATGTGTTAGGACATTCACTTGATCTATGTGTTGTGTGTTTTGTGGTTCAGTTTCAGCTACTATAGGTGCTTCTTTTAGTCGATTAACGTCAAAGTCCTTTGGAAGTTTTGCACCTAGTTTAGCTAGCATCAAAAGGTATTTTTCCATATCTTGTTCTAAATTTTTTTCCATGAAATTGGTGGAAGTTAGGATCTTGTCGTGTAGTTTGAATGTCCTCTTGTGTTATTTCATTATTGTCCTTTTGGTGGAATCTATGAAAGGGATTTTCTTTAGCCATGGTATTTAGTGTTTCAATTTCTTTTTCTCTAACTTTTTTGTCTTTGTAACCTTGTCAAAATTGGCATATAAGTGTTGTTATTTTCACTCAACTTTTATCTTTTGTTTGGATGAGTGCCAATGGATATTAATGGAGTCAAATAGAATGATAAATTCTATTGATGAGACAAAGTTAAAATATGATTATTTTGCTTCGTTTCATGATTGTAGGATGACTGATCTTGATAATGAAACTTAATGTAATAATCAAGAGTTGTATTCGATGATAAGGCACTTTCAAATTGTAAGATCTTGATTTAATTTGAAAGAGTTTGACTTGTAGGGCCCTATTTTTCCAAGTTTAAGACACTATTTGGATTGAGAAAATATTTTTTCTCTGACAAAGATCCAAGTTTTGATGTCAATAGTCTGATAGGAGTTTAAAATAGCTCTCTGGTTTTTTGCTTTGTTGATGTGCTATAACAGGATTTAGATGTGCTAAAACAGAATGTGAATGCACTGGAAGATAGGGTGTATGTGCTGTTAGATAGGGTGAATGTGTTGTTAGATTGGGTACATGCGTTGATAGACTACGTAGATGCGCTAAAACAGAGGTTGATTGCACCAAGATACTGGGTAGATTATGGTGACAGATTGTGCAAATGCACTATAAGATATGACAAATGCACTAAAACAATGTTTGTATGCGCCATTTGGAGGACAAATGCGCTAAAATAGAGGTTGGTTACACTAAACTAGAGGTTGATCAGTATTTTCACAATTTTATCTATTTGTTCTAGTTTTTCTTAGTAAAATGATTAATTCCAAGATGTAATTTTCTAACCAAATGATTAGTTTGGAGGGGTTTTTTGCTTGTAAATCTTGGAGTTTGATGATCTAAATAGATGATACCTTTGAAAATAACTTCACACACTAAAGCCATATTGTAAATAGTTGTTTTAGATTCTATGTATTAAACATGTAGTGAGTGTTCTAGAATCAAGTCCGATTCTTTCAATTTCCATAGGTTTGACACAAATAAAGACATTTCAAACACTTTTCTAATTGTCAAGTAGGTCACTTAGAATATCACAACCCACAGCTTGCAACTATGTCAGCTCACATAGCCTTGTCACCCCCTAGAGGGCACTCATGTTTTTTCCTTTCCTGAGTCTTAACCAAAGTTGAATCCTCCACTTTTGGCTAGGGTCTCTGATAGTTATATGGAGAGTGTCTTGGGGGCAGATTCTTTCCTCCCCTTGCATCGTGATATAAAAAGTGTTCAAAAACTGACACAGTTGGATTCTACACTAAAGTTCATAGATAGGGTATCCATTCGGAGCGACAAATGATAAAATCCCTCAGGAGACCTCCTAATCTTTAGAACAAAGATTTTGGGGATGGTTATCCTGCACACTTCCGTTGAATTGTGGGTTTCCCCAAATTCACTTTTGATTAGAGTGGGTTGGAAAACCTGGCTTTGGTTGTTCCCACTTAGGTCATTTCCGTAGGGTGAGTACCTTTTCCCACTACAACATGCCTTCTAAAGGAGTTAATAAACAGGGATAACAAGTCTAGCATTCTGATCACCTAGTTAAGGGGAGAGAATAAGCCTATTGCTTTCGAAACACAGAGAACATGGGGTTCAAACTATTTCTTTAATTAAGCTAGATGCACTATCTTAACCAAAGGAAAAAGCAATAATCAAATTAAAATCCCTGCAAACATTATTAATAATTTGCAAGTTTTTTCTTTGACTGGTGTAAGTTTTTCTCACAATTGTCTTTGACCAGTGTGTTTTGTACCTGTAACTAAGAAAATAGTTATTAATCCTCAAATTTTTGAAAATATGTAAAAGAAAACCAATGCGCTACAACAGTCATTAAATGCGCTAAAACTGAATTTAAAAGTGCCAAAATAGAAGGTAGATGCACAACAGAATTTGATGAAACAGCTAAAAGAAAGGGTCTAAGCGCTGAAAGAAAACCCCCTGACTGGTGAAACAGAAACTTGGATGTTCTGGAATAGGTGTTGTATGTACTGGAATATTCTGTGGATGCGTCAAAACAACACTTAGATGAGCTAAAGTATCTGTCGTATGCGCTATAAAAACTCTCGAGTGCACTAAAAGAAAACACGTCAGAAGCCTGCAAGCATACTTAAAAAAAAAAAGATGTTAAAATGGGGTTTTTTGGCCCCATGGTGGGTGCCAATTTATGTGTGAGTAAAATATGCGTAATGTAATAACAAACACACTCAATAGATTTAAACAACGATTAATCTAATAAAAGTAAAGAATCTATTGAAAGTGTCATATTGCTCTCTATCTCCAAAGATTTATTAAGTCACGGGGCTCTCAGATTTTGTAAACATTGTAACTATTAAAATGCCAATCTAGAGAATGAGAATGATAAGCTATATGATTGTTAAATGATATGCAAGCTATATGATGTAAAAGATATGATGTTGATGGATGATAAATGAAAGCTATATGCTGTGATATGATAATGAAAGCTATATTAAGATGCAATCTATAATGAAAGACATGATTATAAACTAAAATGATTGAAATGATTCTAAATTGCTAAATGCCAAATTTCTCAAAAGATGTAAATATATTTTTGCAAAGTAATTTTGCACAAAGTTGGGATCTATTTCTTGTAGAAAGAGGCTATATTTATAGATTCTCGACAACACATTTGTGAAGGGGCAACAAAACAAAGGTCTGAATTTGATCTGAATAATTCAATGGTGAAAGATGAAGCCTAAGATGATTATGGAGATTATTCCTCCCCACAAAAAAACTTAGCCAGAGGATATGAATGATCAATGGAAGAAGATGAAGAAGTTTTCATTCAAATTTGTCTCCAATTTGTCTCCAAATTTCCCCGTGAAGATTTGAGTTGAATTAATTAAATATAAAATATCTAATTTGGTTGGTAGATATAATGAATGAAATGAGGAAATTAACTATAAAAATATACTTTCATTTGAATATTTGATTTATTAAAATTATTAAAAGAAGATATTTATTTTAATAAAACAAATATATAGAAATCCGTTTTATTAAATTAAGATGGAAGAAATGTGGTAATTAAATAAAATAAATGTTTATGAACTTGTTTATTTAATTTAGATAGAATGATGTGATTAAAATAGGAGAATTTAATAATTAAATAAAACAAAATATTAATTTTTTTTATTTAATTAAGATAAAATAAAATGGTAAAGATGGAAGAATTAGAAGTGAACTAAATAAATAATTGTATTTATTTAATAGTAGATGAATTAAATGAGTCAATTAATTAAATAAATTGTATTTAATTAATTAGATTATCCAGACCATTTTTAGGTGTATACACTTAGTTTTAAAAAACTTGATATACTAGGCTTTATCTTGGAAATATCAAGACATTAAAATAATTTATGAGTATCATAGTATAAATCATGCTTAGTAATCCATTATTTATGCTATTTATCCCATATAATCCATTCAAAATGATTTTATAAAAAATATTTAACTAAATACTAATTGAAATGTAATAGAAGCACAATAAATGTGCACCTAGACGCTACATAAAACTTCCTAAAATAGCTAATTTAAGCACAAAGAAAAAGTTACACAAGATAAATTGAGATAAGTATTAAATTAATTTATTGAAGAGAAAATTTATGTATATTTATAAATATTCTTCTTAAAAAATGATTCTAATTGCTACTTGATGCAGAGCAAGGGTGGACAACTACAAAAAAACCTCAATCAATCACTCTTTCAACCTCTCAAACATCCAATGGTGGCTTTTTCCTCACAAGCCTTCAATCCTTCTAGTAGCCTTTCAAACATGGTTTTTCAATCCAAAATTTTAGGATAGTCATGGCATAAAAAATGTAAATAGAGTTCCAGATACCCATTTGGACACTTATAAACATATCAAAATTTTAGGGGTGGTCACTTTGTACAGAAACCTCCAAATTTGGATTATCCTCGCTCAAACTAGGCCTAATGGCTTGAACAAACTTGGTAGCAGCATGGTATTTGCATCCTAGGTCCTATGCCTTCACTCCAATGCTTCAAAAACATCACACTAGGTCCTAAACATAGGATCCAATCATTTAAATCTCTCTCTAATTGCATACATCACATTTCAACACTCCACTAGGGTTATTCGGTCTGTTACATGGGGATAATAGCCCCTCAAGCTTCTACCACACATGCACACCAACACCCTTGCTCCTACAACTTTGGGAAATCAAATAACATCCTAGCACAATCCATTCCATTTATTTTGAGGACTTTTCATTGGTGGAATGGAGTTCTACACATTTTATACACCCATTGGTTTCCTTAGGGTTTAGACTAGTTTGGAGAAAAATCAATGCAACTTGCTCAAAACACAATGAATTCACATGAAACCAGTGCCAATTGAAAGAGGATTCAATGCTTTACCATATACAATTGATTTCAAGTCAGTATGGGATCGTACATATCCACATTACATCAAAGGCCAACATTGTAACGTCCAAATTGGCAGAAAACAAAGGTATTTTATTGCTCCAACTTCACGATGGCAACATCCAACCCTTCCTTCGACCACACAAGGTCTTTTAAATTTTTTTCAACCATATTTGAATGGTTCTCAACCAAATTTCAAGTTAGAGACTCAACAAAACACCATTATATCTTGTTATGACAAAATTGCAAAAGTTGCATGTGGCAACATTTGGACAACTATGACAACTTTGTATTTACACACTACCTTAACACCTAAGGACTCCAAACCGACTCAAACATATATGAAATGGTCTTAGAAGACCTTATTACATGCCAAGAACTCAACCAACACAAAATATTCTCCTTTGACCCCCTTTGGAGGCATGAAAACCTATGGTGCCCTTGCACCATACTCCTGGGGAAGAAAATATTCAAGCTCCACTTGAATGGAGGGTAGCAACATGAGAACCATGCTTGAAATCTCTTGACTGATGTCTTTAGATCCCTGCATATTACCATCTTGGAAACAAACACATGCTTGCTTCATCTTCACTTTAGGTTTCTTGAACACTTGGCAAAGGAAGTTGAACTTGTCAAAAGAAGCCTGTCCCCCATCTAGACCTCTAAATTATTCCTTCAACAGTGCCTTAACAACTAAAACAAAAACTCTAATGTGTGTACGTGAAGCATCAAACTCAAGGTGCTTGTTTTCTTGGACCAGAAGGGACTAAAAACTACTTGTAACTGCTGATAACCCCTGACAAAATAGATAACAGTTAGATAAACTATATCACAATTTACCTTCTAGAGGCACCTTATGCAATGGTAGTTGGAATTGACCAGTCTTCCCCTCAAATTGATGATACTCTTCCTCCTGTACTTGGTTGATAACAATGTGAACATTGTCCTCTGAAACTATTTTTTGAGCACCATTACTGGCTCTGTCATCTTTGCCCTGCTTTTCACACTCTTTTAGTGACCCTTTCAACATGGCAACATCTGATTAAAGGATCTTGGTCTACAAATCCACAATGGAAATTCTATCTTTCCCATCAACATCCCTCTCTACTATCCTAGTAGTAGGCCTAAAGCTCTTTGCATCCTCAAACTCAAATGGCACATGTCTAACATGGTGAACTAGATGAAAAGCTTTATCCTTGCAGCCTAACAACTGGAAATTTGAACCTTGCACTTATGTACCAGCAACTCACCTTGCTCAAATTGTACATTAGACCCAACTTCACTCTTTTCAAACATCTGTAAATGATTGATTCTTTGCATTAGGAATAAAGAAGGTGAAAAATCATCCACAACTATGTCTATATTGTCCTTCAACATGCTTTGGATCCCCCATGGAAAATCATAAGTGTCAACTGTTGTCATGACCATCCAAGGTCTAATCATGATTTCAAAATCCACCTTTCCTCCTTCATGGACCGTGAGAACTATTTTTGACTCATTAACATCACCTTGGACCCCACTTTTGGTTCTTTCTCATCCTACTCTATGATATGTACAAACTCCTTTTCACTCACCACATAGCACTAGAACCTATTTGTGATTCTTGACCTTCCTCTTTTAATGGTGTAAGGGTGTAGGAAACTCCATCTTTCTTTATGACATATATATTTTTCCTACCATCATGCTTGGAATTCATATCATGTTTCCAAGGTCTCCCCAAAAGCAAATGACAAACATCCATTTGAATTATATCACATAATAATCTATCCTTATAACCCCTTATGTGAAAATCTACCCAACTTTGTTCATTCACAACTACTTGTTTCCCTTTATTTAACCAAGACACCTTGTAGGGAGTAGCATGAGGAATCCTTTTAATTCAAATTCTAAACCATTTCAAGAGAAACCAAATTGTTTGTACTAATAGAATCAATTACAACTTTGCAACACTTACCTTGGCTTTTACATGTAGTTATGAAAAGATACTTTCTTTGTAGTGGTTCCTTTTCCATTGGCCCTTTGAGTAGAGTCCTCATCAACAAAAACTCTCCAATCTCTAGTTCTTCAACATGTGGTGAGGAATGTACACTCTCAACATCATCTTCATCTTGTGCAATTTGATTTCTTCTTTCTCTTCCAACAGAAGTAGATGGCTGCTCCTCAATACATTGCCATGCTTGATGGCCTACAAATTTGTTGCATTTATAACACTTCCTTGTAAAACCACTTGCACCTCCTCTTTGGCTTCCAAATCTGACCCTAGAATTTGATCTTCTTCCCCTAAAGCCACCTCTAGAATATGGAACTTGTTATTGGGTATTGCTTGCCTCTCCTTGACTCTCATAGGACTAGCCTGAATCAACATATGACCCTCTTCCTCTACCCCTGTTTTGCTTTTCTTTCCTTCTCCTCAACTTATCTTTAGCCTTGATGGCCAATTGATAACACTCCATCGTTCTTGGATTGGTGAGGCTTAATTCATATTGAAGGTTGTATCTCAACCCATTGAGGTATCTTGCCACTTTCTCCACATTATCTTCTACATGACCTACCCTTATGCTCAATTTGTAGAACTCCTCAGTATAGGCACTCACATCCATCTCTTTTTGTTTGAGATTTTGAAGCCTTTTGAACAATTGAATGTTATAGTCACTTGGTAAGAATTTTCCATTGAGTTTAGCCACCATCCTATCCCAAAAGGTTATTTTAGAATTTCCTTTCTTCCTCCTTTCATCTTGTACATAATCCCACCAAAGCAAGGCATGGCCCTTCAATTTTGTCTTGGCTAACTTCACCCTTTGATCTTCTGGCACATCTTCATAGTCAAAGTAGTTATCCAATGCTCCTATCCAATCTAGGAGTTCTTCACTATTCAAATTTTCTCCATACATGGGGAAATCCATCTTGATCATATGACCTTCTCCCTTGACTGCTTTCAACAACTTTGCAATTCTCAAGTCATCAAGATCCATCTCTTCTTTATACCCTTCTTGGTAACTTTCCTCTTCCCCTTCTTCTTGGTCACTAAAGTCTCTCATGGCCATTCCTCATTAATGACTTGTTTGTAGGGCAACAAGCCTCTCCTTTATTTCTCTCATCTCTCTAAAATTTATCTCCTTCAATTCATTCACCTCTTTAGTAGTGATTATATTCCCTTTTGGAGGCATCTTATTTCTCCTTTTCTTCAACCTTTTCCCTCTTCAGATAAAACCCACACTTTGATACCAATTTGATGTAGAGCAAGGACAGAAAACTAAAAAACAACCTCAATCAATCACTCTTTCAACCTCTCAAACATCCAATGGTGGGTTTTTCCTCACAAACCTTCAATCCTTCTAGTAGCCTTTCAAACAGGGTTTTTCAATCATAACTTTCAAGGAAGTCATGGAATAAAAAATATAAACATAGTTCCAGATACCCATTTGGAAACTTATAAACATATCAAAATTTTGGGGGTGGTTACTTTGTATAGAAGCCTCCAAATTTGGAATGTCCTCGCTCAAACTAGGCCTAATGGCTTGAACAAACTTTGTAGCAGTAGGGTATTTGCATCCTAGGCCTTATGTATTCACTCTAATGATTCAAACATATCACACTAGGTCCTAAACATAGGCTCCAATCATTCAAATCTCTCCCCAATTGCATACATCACATTTCAACACTCCACTAGGGTTATTCGATTTGTTACATGAGGATAACAGACCCTCAAGCTTCTACCACACGTGCACACCAACACCCATGCTCCTACAACTTTGGGAAATCAAATACCATCCTACCATAGGCCATTCAATCAATTTTGAGGACTTTTAATTGGTGGAATGGAATTCTACACATTTTATACACCCATTGGTTACCCTACTTAGGGTTTAGACCAGTTTGGAGACAAATCAATGCAACTTGCTCAAAACATAATGGATTCACATGCAACTGGTTCCAATTGAAAGAGGATTCAATACTTTACCATATACAATTTATTTCAAGTCAGTATGGGATCGTACAAATCTGTACTACATCAAAGAATAATATTGTAATGTCCAAATTTGCAAAAAATAAACGTATTTTATTGTTCCAACTTCACGATTGCAACATCCAACCCTTCCTTCGACCACACAAGGTATTTTAATAAATTTTAAACCATATTCCAATGTTTCTCAACCAACTTTCAAATTAGAGACTCAACAAAACACCATTAAATCTTGTTATAACAAAATTGAAAAAGTTGCATGTGGCAACATTTGGACAACTGTGACAACTTTGCATTTACGCACTACATAACGCCTAAGGACTCCACACCAACTCAAACATATGTGAAATGGTCTTATAAGACCTTATTACATGCCAAGAACTCAACCAATACAAAATATCCACCTTTTACCCCCTTTGGAGGCATGAAAACCTATGGTACCCCTGCACCATACTCTCGGGGAAGAAAAGATTCAAGCTCCACTTGAATGGAGGGTAGCAACATGAGAACCATGCTTGAACTATTATCTTCACTTTAGGTTTCTTGAACACTTGGTAAAGAAAGTTGAACTTGTCAAAAGAAGCCTTTCCCAAATCTGCACCTCTAAATTATTCCTTCAACAGTGCCTTAACAACTAAAAAAAACAACTCTAATGTGTGTATGTGAAGCATCAAACTCAAGGTGCTTATTTTCTTGGACTGGAAGGGACTAAAATATACTTGTAACTACTAATAACCCCTGACAAAACAGATAATAGTTAGATAAACTATATTGCAATTTACCTTCTAGAGATACCTTATGCAATGACAGTTGGAATTGACTAGTTTTCCCCTCAGATTGATGATACACTTCCTCCTGCACTTGGTTGATAACAATGTGAACATTTTCTTCTGAAACTATTTGTTGAGAACCATTACCGACTATGTCATTTTTGCCCTACTTTTCGCACTCTTTTAGTGACCTTTTCAACATGGCAACATCTGATTGAAGGATGTTGGTATGGAAATCCACAATGGAAACTCTATCTTCGTGATCAACATCCCTCTCTACTGTCCTAGTAGTAGGCATAAAGCTATTTTCATCCTCAAACTCAAATGGCATATGTCTAACATGGTGAACTAGATGGAAAGCTTTGTCCTTGTAGCCTAATAGATGAAAATTTGAACCCTACACTTATGTATTGGCAACTCACCTTGCTCAACTTGCACATTAGAACTAGGTTCACTCTTTTCAAACAACTGTAAATGATTGATCCTTTGCTTGGGAATAAAGAAGATGAAAAATCATCCACAATTATGTCTATATTGTCCTTTAACATGCTTTGGATCCCCCATGGAAAATCATGAGTGTCAACTATTGTCATGACAGTCCGAGGTCTGATCATGATTTCAAAATCCACCTTTTCCTCCTTCATGGACTGTGGAAACTCTTTTTGACTCATTAACATCACCTTGGACCCCACTTTTGGTTCTTTGTCATCCTTCTCTATGATGTGTACAAACTCCTTTTCACTCACCATATAGCACTAGAACCTATTTGTGATTCTTGACCTTCCTCTTTTAATGGTGTAAGGGTGTAGGAAACTCCATCTTTCTCTTTGACATATAAATTTTTCCTCTCATCATGCTTGGAATTCCTATCATATTTCCAAGGTATCCCCAAAAGAAAATGGCAAACATCCATTTGAATTATATCACATAAGACTCTATCCTTATAACCCCCTATGTGAAAATCTACCCAACTTTGTTCATTCACAACTACTTGTTGCCATTTATTTAATGAAGACACCTTGTAGGGACTAGCATAATGAATCCTTTGTAATTTCAACTTCTCAACCATTTCAAGAGAAACCAAATCGTTTGTACTACCAAAATAAATTACAACCTTGCAACACTTACCTTGGCTTTTACATGTAGTTGTGAAAAGAGACTTTCTCTATGGTGGTTCCTTCTCCATTGGCCCTTTGAGTAGAGTCCTTCTCATTAACAAAAATTATCCAATATTTGGTTCTTCAACATGTGGTGAGGAATGTACACTCTCAACATTATCTCCACCTTGTGCAATCTGATTTCTTCTTTCTCTTCCAACAGAAGTAGATGGCTCCTCCTCAGTACATTTCCATGCTTGATGGCTTGCAAATTTGTTGCATTTATAACACTTCCCTGTAAAATCACTTGCACCTCCTCTTTGGCCTCCAAATCTTTCCCTAGAATCTAATCTTCTTCCCCTAAAGCCACCTCTTGAATCTACAACTTGTTCTTGGGTGTTTCTTGCCTCTCCTTAACTCTCATAGGATTGTCTTGAATCACTATATGACCCTCTTCCTCTAGAATTCCTTCCTCTACCCCTAGTTTGCTTTTCTTTCCTTCTCAACTTATCTTTAGTCTTGATGGCCAATTGATAACACTCCTCCACCATTCTTGGATTAGTGAGGCTTAATTCATATTGAAGGTTGTATCTCAACCCATTGAGGTATCTTGCTACTTTCTTGACACCATCTTCTACATGACCTACCCTTATGCTCAATTTGTAGAACTCCTCAGTATAGGCACTCACATCCATCTCTTTTTGCTTGAGATTTTGAAGTCTTTTGAACAACTGAATGTTATAGTCACTTGGTAAGAATTTTCCCTTGAGTTTAGCCACCATCCTATCCCAAGAGGTTATTTTAGACTTTCCTTTCTTCCTCCTTTCATCTTGTACATAATCCCACCAAAGCAAGACATGGCCCTTCAATTTTGTCTTAGCCAACTTCACCCTTTGATCTTCTGGCACATCTTCATAGTCAAAGTAGTTATCTAATGCTCCTATCCAATCTAAGAGTTCTTCACTATCCAAATTTCCTCCTTACATGGGTAAATCCATCTTGATTTTAGGACCTTCTCCCTTGATTGCTTTCAACAACTTTTCCATCCTCAAGTCATTAGGATCCATCTCTTCCTTATACCCTTCTTGGGGACTTTCCTCTTCCCCTTCTTCTTGGTCACTCAAGTCTCTTGTGACCATTCCTCTTTTCTGACTTGTTTCCAAGGAAACAAGCCTCTCCTTCATTTCTCTCATCTCTCTAGCATGTCTCTCCTTCAACTCATTCACCTCTCTGGCAATGATGATACTCCCTTTTGGAGGCATCTTGTTTCTCCTTTTCTTCAACCTTTTCTCTCTTTAGATCAAACTTACAATGTGATACCAATTTTATGTAGAGCATGGGGAGTACAACTACAAAAAAACTTCAATCAATCATTCTTTCAACCTCTCAAACATCCAATGGTGGGTTTTTCCTCACAAGCCTTCAATCCTTCTAGTAGCCTTTCAAATAGGGTTTTTCAATCATAAATTTCAGGGAAGTCGTGACATAGAAAATCTAAACACAATTAAAAATACCCATTTGGAAACTTATAAACATATCAAAATTTTAGGGGTGGTCACTTTGTATGGAAGCCTCCAAACTTGGACTGTCTTCGCTCAAACTAGGTCTAATGGCTTGAACAAACTTGGTAGCAGCAAGGTATTTGCATCCTAGGCCCTATGTCTTCACTCCAATTCTTCAAACACATCACACCAGGTCCTAAAAATAGAATCCAATCATTTGAATCTCTCCCCAATTGTATACATCACATTTCAACACTCCACTAGGGTTATTCGATTTGTTACATGAGGATAATAGACCCTCAAGCTTCTACCACACGTGCACACCAACACTCTTGCTCTTGCAACTTTGGGAAATCAATGAACATCCTACCATAGGCCATTCCATTTATTTTGAGGACTTTTCACTAGTGGAATGGATTTCTACACATTTTATACACCCACTAGCTACCCTACTTAGGGTTTAGACCAATTTGGAGAAAAATCAATGCAACTTGCTCAAAACACAATGGACTCACATGCAATTGGTTCCAATTAAAAGAGGATTCAATTATTTACCATATACAATTGATTTCAAGTCAGTATGGGATCGTACAGATCCATACTACATCAAAGGACAACACTGTAACATCCAGATTTGTAGAAAAAAAGGGTATTTTATTGTAAGATTGCAACATCCAATCCTTCCTTCGACCAAAAAAGGTATTTTAAACATTTTTCAACCATATTCCAATGGTTCTCAACCTACTTTCAAATTAGAGACTCAACAAAACACCATTATACCTTGTTATGACAAAATTGCAAAAGTTGTGTGTGGCCACACTTGGACAACTATGACAACTTTGCATTTACACACCACCTTAACACCTAAGAACTCCAAACCGACTCAAACACATATGAAATTGTCTTAGAATACCTTATTACATGCCAAGAGCTCAACCAACACAAAATATCCACCTTTGACCCCCCTTTGGAGGCATGAAAAACTATTGTGCCCCTACACCATACTTGCCTAGGGAATGCGATGAATATTTTTGCACTAGAATTGGTATAAAAAATTTCTAATCTCTTTTATAATATTAATTAACCTTTATAAATAACTAAGTGATAAGGCTTATCTCACTTGGATGAGTCACATTTATCATTTAGTGTTACAATCTCAAGATATGATTATATTTATGAAAACTTACTAATATTTGAAAACTAAAAATGCTAGAGCCTATATGATGTTGGGCATGCTCTAAAGAGAAAAAAGTCCCTAAAGACGTATGATAAAAGAAGGAAATTATTTCCATTGTTCTTTGAAAGGGGAAATGTCTCCACACTATTTTAATGATTTATGTTAATCATGAGATTAATTTCATTGCAAAGTGAACAAGTATGCCTACACTTGGATGAATCCAAGAGTAGTGCCAACATCTCTCAAAACCACATCATCCTTGATAAATCTAACCTTGAAGCATGGTTAGACTTGTTCTTCCTCCTAATTTTTTTAATTTTATTATCTTGGAAGTTTCCACCATTGAAACATTGAGTGAAATGTACAAAAAATCTTTGAAAAATATCCATATTTCTTCCTTGAATTAGGAATTATAACTTAAAAGTTATAAATTTTACAATGATCCTTACTCACCCTCATATTTATTCAAATTGAAATGACTAAAATATTTCTAAAAATACTCCTCTTATGATTTTTTTTTTGACAATAAGATAGCTATCCAATCCTTTTTATATCCTCAAATATGCATTTAACTTAAGCTTGCATCGATACTCTAGTGCCTATCTCATGTGATAGCTTTGAAAGTTGGCATGCCATCTTGTAACTCTAGCATATGATGCTTTTTGAATTAAAAAATAATCACCAATAATATAAATTTTCATATGCTACAATATTATTTGATAACTTGCTATTACTTTTGAACTGCCATTATAGGTGCTAAGTGTTATCACATCTACCTTTATTTCCCCTAGCACAATTTAGGCACTATCCTCCCATGTTTAATAATTATTTCAAATATAAATAAAGGAGCACATTATTCAATGGCGAATTTACATAATGAATAAAGAATAAATAATTGAAAATCTTAGTAATTCACCTTGAGTTTTTGATCCATTCTTCCAACTCTTCATATTTTGACCAGTTATCATTAATGATGATTTTAAGTTTATTATTGATAGTTTTATATTTTGTACCTAACATCACCTTTGTATCCTTGATAAAAATTTCCATATTCACTTACAAGGACATGTTCTTATCTACTTGATGACCAAGAAAAATAGGGGCAACTTCATCAACAATATGGAGATCCTTAGTAAAAATGGGAATCAGACTATTGAAATCTTCCCTCCAAATCCACATGGACTTCTTTATTCCATTGACCTCTATAATAGCATGAAGAATACTAGAATCCATAAAATCTTGGAATTCCTAGACCTTTTAACTAATGTCTAACTTGAATTTCTCCATGGATGCAATAGTAAGCTGGATCAAATTTATGGCTTAATAAATTTATTTTATTATTTGAGGCAATTCTTGGCATATTTTACATTCTTTTGGATATGTCTTATGGGGAATACTTGAGCAATTCATTTAAAAATGATCTTGTTAGTGTAATTAATTAATTAATTATTACACTAGCATAAGTTAACTTAGGTCTTGCATTTAATCAATTAAATCCTAGGTTGCATTATTAGATAAATCATTTAATAAATGAGATAATATTCCCTTCCTTGTTTGGTGGGATAAGATTCCTTCTAGAAGATGAGTTGTCCTTCTAGAACTTATCTCAACATTTAATAATCATCTAGATAGGGTTCACATGTTGTCACATGTTGTTAGATCAAGACACATGGCAACATCTCATGCATTTTAGGTTTTCATTCATGCCTATATATTCAGGGCATTTGCACATTTGTTATCAATCAATTATATCAATATCAATATCATATTATTAATAGAATCTCCATTGTGCATGCCTAGTTGCAACACTTTTCTTTGTGGTTGATTATCTTTCCTAGCTCAAAGGTCCTCCATTGAAGACTGCAGCTTCAGGGACTGTGCATCCATAATCTCAACATGGTATCAGAGCTTTTCTAGTGAAACATCAACCCTTGATCAAGAAAGTTGGTGTGCGAGATTCTTTGTAGGCTGAAGGTTTCCATTGAAGGCTACTTGTTTCCACCTAGGGACCAAGCTAATTTCTAAAGCAGATTGAGTCAAATCCGAGCTCACCATTGTCTTCAAAAGGCCTCAAAACCCTAGGATCGCCTGCCCATTCATCAAAATTAGATTCATCAACCCGAGAGCTTCAGAGGTACTTTTAGGGTTTGCAAAATCAACTAGTGCGATCTGTACAAATTTGCAGTGAAAAATCATCTCGATCAGTTGTCCTCTAAGGAATTTTTTATTTATTTTCAGGCCATTTCATTTTTTTTCAAAAAAAAAATCAAGCACTTATCTATTATTTTTGGCAAAAAATATATATATTTGGGTTCTGATATAGTTGCAGAAAAATATATTCGGGCAACCTTTAATTAAATCATCAGTCGGCATTAATTTTTCACCATCGACATTGTTTTATATTTCTATCGGCATCATATATGTTTCTCTCAACATTCATGCAGAATATATTATTATCGGCCTTTGAAATTTGAATTTCCTTTGGCAATATTCAAATTTTATTTTTGGGTCGGCTATTTTTTTTAACAAAATCTACAGAATATACTCCTTTGTTGGCTGCTTTTAATGCCTCTTGCAGGGGGAGTACCATCTGTTCTCTATCAGCCACTTGGGTCCCCGTTCGCCATTGTCGTACTTTGACAACACATCTTTTCTATGGACCCTTCTTCATTGGTGTCGGTTGTTTGACACCAGCTTCCACTCACTGCCGGTCCTTTCCTTCGATCTCGCCGGTGTGACTTTCCCCGTCCGTTTCCTCCCCGCAGTTGATCATCGCCGGCTACTCTTTACCAGCTGTCATGGTTTGTTACCAGTACCGGGGGTTTCCCTACACCGGTGGAGCTCATCTACTAGTGGCGCCACCGCTTTTTGCTGCCCTGCCACCACTTTGGGTGGCGCCCAATTCTTTTTGCCACAATAAGCCCTGCAGTCATATCAGCAACCGGGGGCCGATTTTTGTTTTGTTTGAGGTGCTTAATTTTTGCACCAATTTAGCCTGCGAAGTGCCTAATCAAGGCATTTTTTTCATTTTATCACAACTTTCACCCAGGATATCAAAATTTGGCAAATGATATACCGTTAGAAAGGGAATTTTGCATACTTTCCAGTGGTGACATCTATTCTATGAAATTTTTCTTGTAGAAGATTCTATAGTAAATTGAAGTCAACCCTTCATTCTGGACTCAAAAGCGCATATCTTCGCATCAGATTGTCAGATTTTGGTGATTCCAGCGGCATTCAGGAGATATTTCAGTGCTCTTTCTCATCAGTCCACTCAATTTCTTTGGTTTTAGCTCTTGATATCTTCTATTGGTTTTTTTCAATTTGATGCATTTTCCTAATTCGTGAGACATCCTGAAGCTTGAAGAAGAATCTCTTGATCTCAGAGGCATTTTCTCTGTTGCATATCTATTTAGAAGTCTTTATTTGCTGTTAAAGGTCAGTATCTTTGTTTTTTGTGGAGAAAGTTCATTATGGGGCTTGCATATTATTCTCCTTCTTTGGTTATGTTGCATAAGGGTAACTATAAGCAATGGCGAGATGGGATCTACAACCATCTTCAATCACTTGATCTATTGCCTTATCTATATGGTATAGTTCCCCGTCCAAGTGAAGGTGTTCAAAAATTTGCTTGGAGTTGCAGTAAGTACACTGTCTTGGAGATCATTGCTATGCAAGTTGATTGTGATGTTTTGAGATCTATTGATTATTGTGATTGTCCTCACATTCTTTGGCTAAGCTTTGGGAGATCTATGGAGATTCAGATACTCCACCATTCCCCGATGGTCATGATTCAGAATGTCATGCCTCAGATCAAGTACCCTATGATGATATTGATGTGCAGGAGGTTGATTGCCTTGATCTTTTCGAAGAGGTTGACAAGGTTTCTTCAGGTACTTCTTCATCAGAGACAGTTGGTATCCCTTCACATTCAGTGATTCCTTGTCCAAATTCATTGATTGAGGCTTCCACCATCATCCTTCATCAGGACACATTTAGTTTTCTAGACTTTCCATCAAGGGATGGCTTTGTTTTAGGTATCAATGACTTGGCCACTTCTATAGGTTTGGAGGACATTCTTGAGGGGATATCACTCCTCTATTCAGAGATTTCATACCTGAGACTTCTTCCCTGTCATTCCATTTAGGTTTCGAGGTTTCTTCAGCATCCACCATTGGATTTGCTTCAAACTTCTTTTAGTGGTTTTGAGGACACTTCATTCAGGGGGGGCTATCAAGTCTCCATCACATCCATCATATCCATCACAATGTCTTTGGATATTGTTCAACATCAGTTTCTGCATCATCCTAGTTTGTCACCCTCTTCATTGATTGTGGCATCTTCTTCATCAGGCAAGGAGAAATTTGAGCAGAGTTTAGAGACATCATCAGCATCCATCTTCTTCCTTCCTTCCTTTAATTCCTATCTGAAATGGGAAGAATCATTGCACTTGCACATGGTTTTGTTTCTTCCGAAAGGGAGACAAGTTGTTTGTCGGCATTGGATCATGTTTTGTCTTCAGACACTTACCATTTTTGCAGGTGATATCATCTTCTGAGGGGGCTATATTGTCTCTCTACTTCCTCCCTATGGGGGGATTTTGATTGTATCCATGTGACAGATGGTGTACTTGGGGGGTATTTGGGAGTCCTCCATCCTTCCCATCCTATCTCACATTTTTTCTTTTTTCATCTCCTTTTTGGAGAGGGGTTTTGTTCCCACTGGGTTTTCCCCTTTTCTCCAGTTGTGGGAGATTTTCTGCATCTATCATGTACATGGGTACCTAACATGGCCTTGTTTCCGGGACCCATCTTTTCATCATCTTGCATAATCATTTCATTTTCCTCCCTAAGTTGAACTTATGGGGGGGGTGTTAGTGTAATTAATTATTACACTAGCATAAGTTAACTTAAGTCTTGCATTTAATCAATTAAGTCCTAGGTTGCATTATTAGATAAATCATTTAATAAATGGGATAATATTCCCTTCCTTGTTTGGTGGGATAAGATTCCTTCTAGAAGATGAGTTGTCCTTCTAGAAAGTATCTTAACATTTAATAATCATCTAGATAGGGTTCACATGTTGTCACATGTTGTTAGATCAAGACACATGGAAAAATCTCATGCATTTTAGGTTTTCATTCATGCCTAAATATTCAGGGCATTTGTACATTTTTTATCAATCAATCATATCAATATCAATATCATATTATCAATAGAATCTCCATTGTGCATGCCTAGTTGCAACACTTTTCTTTGTGGTTGATTATCTTTCCTGGCTCAAAGGTCCTCCATTGGAGACTACAACTTCAGGGACTGTGCATCCATAATCTCAACAGATCCCATCCATCTCATGACAAAAATTCTAAATCTTGTATGATACCTTAGTGATGTTTTTACAACTCTTATGTAGCTCATTAGATTTTATCATCAAATTTTGTATCCTAGCCTTGAATATGCTATTTACCAAATTTAATATTTAATTTGGCCTTTACAAATTTTGATGGTAACAAAAAGATTATCTTATCCACCTTGTCTTAAAGAACATTTTTATCTTTATGTACACTAGGATAGGATGGAAATGGATTTTTATAAACTTAGCTCCTCTCTTAGTTTATATGTCATTGATTCTTAAATATAATTATCTTAGTCTTGGAATCCTCATTTTTCTTGTAAAATGTTTTTTTGTAGTGGCCTCATTGAATTGAGTTGTATGCATTACTAAGGATGCATACTTAGGGACTATAAAGAAATAGATTATATTATCAAGGAATCATTATGATGGTTAATGATTGAACTATCAAGGAATTTATATTCCTCCTAGAAAATAGACATCTTTTCTTGTTATAACATAATATTATTAGGGGTCATACCCTTATAACACACACACAAACACACATATATAGTTCTAATATAATCTTATAAAACCTTATATATTATACTTTATTAAACATATCTCATTTCAAATAATTGTAGTTAAATAAATATTAGATTATTGATAATTTATAAATGGTAGTTTTTAATAGGTGTGATTGATACCCCTTCAGTGTTTGTCCACCCCTTCTATATTTAAGACTTTTTTCTCTAATTGAGATGGATGAATTGTGAGATAAATAGTGAATGCTATTATTATGCACAAGAGGTATTATTGGCCATGTAGTAGTAAGGAAAAGTGGTTCCCCAGGTTCAATCTATGTTTTAATAGAGCATTCTCTAAGTATTTTATGATGGAATGATGCTTAATGGGGTTTTTAACCCACAAGGTTTTTTCCCATGTATACATTGTGTAATGTGTTCAATTTTTTTTCCAATAATTCTTATTTTTATTTATTTTATAATAATTTTTAATGCTTATTAACCTAATATCATAATCTTTAACACTTGTTTTAATGGTTTCAAGCAACATAGAATTCACAATACTCCATCTTGATAGTAGTAAACATATGTTTTCTTTAGTCATTCTTCCCCATTTATTTAAAGTTCCACTTTCTCTAATATTTATTCTTCCCTACTCTAGAGTCATGTTCTCTATATCAGATTCAAAATGCGAGAATGTTGAAAATTCATATATTATCTGGTACATCATCCACCATTAGTTTATCAAATTTTTTATTCCTCCAAAATTATTTTATCCTTTATCTTGGTTTATATTACAAACATTTAAAATCTTATTTCTTTATAAATTCAGCATCAACAAGAAACTCATCACACACACTTTATCTTATATATTTCATATTTACCGCTTGGAAGATTTATTGCATTATAGTAGGAGTTAGAGGTTGTTTGAGATGTTTCTATCCCTCCCACTGGGTGGGATAAAATAAACCATAACATTTAATGTGGGAGCAACCTCTCTAATATATTCATTCATTTTCAAGAATATTATATCATTTATATTCTCATTGCTAGGTTTGTTATTCTTTAGGATACATATAATAACTATTTTTAAGTTTGTTAGGAGTTTTTTTAATTCCCATTATTATTTTTTATCCCATGATTATCTATATAAATGATTTTCTATAATAAATTTCCTATAATATAGGAGGTGTAATTCCTATAAATTATTTATATCATTAAAAAAATAATAGAAGAAAAAAATTATTCATTTATAAAACTTGTAGGCTTCTATAAAATCTACCCCAATTTTTATATGGTATTAGAGTCAAGAAATGGTAGTGTTTAAAAAACATGGGGAAGAGAAGAGATGTTGGTGGAGTCAATCCCATGACATCTTGAGAAAAAAATGAGGGTGCAATAATACAAAAAATATAGAGGAGTGAGAAAGATCACCAATATAATAAGGGGGTAATTCCATCACAAAGAGGCTCATCAACCAATGTAATAAAAAAAAAAAATTATTCCTTGACTCCTTGATGTCAAAATATTGTCTATAAGGATTAAAAACTTAGCTTATGAAAAATGTTAGAGATAGGAGCAACATCCAATCCCATTTCTTCTTCCTCATTGCCTCTGATGTGTATTCTCTAAGATACTTCAACCCTTTCAGGCACATCCAAAGATAGATACAACTCTCCACTTGAAAAATCAATAAAAAAGATAAACCAAACATAAATATTATATATAGTGAAAAAAAGGGGGTGATTTGTAATGAATTATTCTATTGCACATTCTACTAGTTATTTTTAAGTTCATTCTTTTACCACATAATAACAACATTATTATTTTTATTATTCTCCATCTTTAAAATTTCAATATGATCATGCATTTCTCTACATTTTCAAAAAAATAGAAGCCATAGTATAGATTAGGAGTACACTAGTAAATATAAATTGATTGGGTTTAGAGACTTGTTTGTTATATATGGTGAAACAACATGATTTCCTCATGAGAAAACACATGTCTTTTGATTGAATCTTGAAATTATGACAAGATTTAATAAATAATAATGATAGGATAATATCCTCTCCACTAAGCTATCAAGAGCTTTACTATGACATGCTTTTGGATCATAAGACATTGACCAATCTTGACATTGTGCCTCTCATTCTTCTATTGAAGATGTAGCATACTTAGAAACCTAGAATTGTATCCCAATACACAATCTTCATTTAGATGGAAGTGTAGAATGTAAATATCCTCATCTAGTGTACCTTAATATTTCTCAAACATATAAAATGTCTTGTTCTCATGTAGTTAACAACACACAAAATTAGAGTCTACTTGTATCTTAGAAAGTTTATAGTAGCTTGTTGTCTGTGTGCTATTTTGACTAGGTTTTTTGCTGATGGTTTAGCTATTTTTTTTTCGCTGTAATATCTTTAATAGCTATGTTGGGTTTTTGGGGGTTGTTGGCTGTCTTTGTGCTTTCTTTTACAGCTTGGTTTCGATGTAAAGGGTTTCATGGTCCCTCTTAAACTTGTTTTTCCTTTATATTTAAAATAACACACAAAATTATAATTTTTGGGAAATTAGTGGTTGATTCCAAAAGACCTTGCATACTATCATATTTTGATGTTTTATACTTCTGCATGGAAGGACGCTAATCTTATCATTGACTTAGATATTTTTATTAAGGCAGAAAATCTTGATTTAACTGCTCTCTCGGGGGTGTTTGGCCTGAACATGCATTCTCAAAATTCCCAACCAAGTTTTCCCTCGAGTTCTTCTTCTTGTCATGCTTCCCCTCATCAAATTCCCGGTGAATCCATTTGGGTTACTTCTATAAGTACTCAATTTGTCGAGGGTAACAAGTTATTCTCAACCAACTTACCTATTAACAATTATATTTCTTCTTTTGTTGAACAGTCTAATATTTCTTAGTCCCTGATTGGGAACAATGCTCCTATAAAAAATGGTTTATCACATTTTGAGAATATCTTAAATGGTTTAGAGGAGGATTTGTTGAAAATTGTCAATAAAGTCATGAATAAAGTAGTTGAAGACCTTATTGAGGAAATAGATGATGAAGTTTTAGATGAAGATGGTCAAGGCATTAATACTTCAACTCCTCCCATGACTCAATCAACTTCTAAAAGAAAGCTTGATTTCAATGAAGCTAGAACTTCTGTAACTTCTCGTCCATCTTCTTCTGCTCCTGTTACTTTGGATCCTCTCTTCACCTCCTATTTATTAGTCAGACTCTGACCTTAAGGCTTCTATTTCTCCCAGAACTAAAAGAGGGAGGAAATCTAACAAAGAGAAAATGAATTTGGAAATTTCTGTGGGTCTTCAATCAACTTTGGAAAGAAACCTTCGATTAGCTTCTAAGAAATCTATGGGGATAAATACCCCCCCTCAATGTTGGCAGTGTGATTCTATTGCGGGGACAAAATCCTCAGGAAGAATTGAAAAGAGGAGGAGAGAGGAATTGTCTCCTTGAGGACAATGAGGGTCCTCTCTTGGAATGTTAGGAGCTTAAATTCCCCTAACAAGAAACGCTTAATTGTCATTTATTGGGCACTCTTTCTGATATCATTCTTCTTCAGGAAACAAAGTTATCATGCCAATCAACATTAGAAAATTTTAGATCTTGGAATAATTGGGATTTGGTAGTTTCCCTTGCATTTGGTGCTTCGAGGGGATTATTCACTCCGTGTAATAAAATCTTTGTAAAAGTTGACCTGTTAAAAGTCAAGGAAAACTAGATAAAGATCTCTGCTCAGTGCTTAAAAATAAACTTGCATTTCTTAATTTATAATGTTTATGGTCCTTTCTTATTGGTTGGAAAAAGAAAAATTTGGAGATAAATTTCTACAAGTTTTGAGAATGATCCACCGATTCTTAAAATTATAGCAGGTGATTTCAATGCAATTAGAAGTTCTTAAAAAAAAATGGGTGGTATAACTCTCCCATCTACATTGTTAGAAGACTTCAATAACTTTATTTTATCCAATAGATTATATGACTGTCCTATAAAAAGTGGAATGTATACTTGGACAAATAGGCATAAGGAGTTTTGTCAAATTGCAGAAAAACTTAACCGTTTTTACTTTTAGAAAATTGGTTGGCAACACCTTGGGATTTTTTTTCGATCATTCATGCTCTACTGGGTTCAGATCACTTTTCAATCTCTTTCTCCTTTTCTGATGTAAGAAGTAAAATTAAACTTCCATTCAAATTGGAGTCTATGTGGTTCAAAGATCCAATTTTTTGGACTTAATAAGAAATTGGTGGCTTTCCAGTCCCTTTTTTAAGGGAACAAGAATGTTCCAATTGAGTAAAAAGTTACACCTTAAAAGTAAAATTAAGGATTGGAACATTAATAATTTTAAAAATGTTTTTTCAGAAAAACTTCAGTTAGAATATGAGCTGTCTGATATTTATGAAGAGGTCATCAAAAAGGGAATGGATAATTCTCTTTTACTAGGAAAAAAACTCAAAGCTGAATTAGAAGAGATCCTAGCTTGGGAGGAATGCTATTGGAAACAAAAATCAAGAGAAACTTGGCTAAATGAAGGTGATAAGAATACTAAATTTTTTCATGCCTTGGCCAAATTACGTTGTCAATCAAACAAAATTCTTTCAATCTCTTCATCTTTAGGTTCTACCTTTTCATTTGAAAAGGATATTGCATTTGAGGTGGTAAATTATTTTAAAAATCTTCTTTCTTCATATGCCCACTACAATTCTCATGGGGAGAATGAGATACTTGACAATATCCTGAAACTTATAAATGTGAATCATAATAGTATGTTGATGTCTAAGTTCTCTCTTGAGGAGATTAAAAAAGTTGTCTTTTCCATGAAACCTGAGAAAGCCTCGGGTCTAGATGGATTTACAATTCTTTTCTTTCAAAAATGCTAGGATATTGTGGGTTTTGATGTTTTTCTGGCCTTAGAGGAATCGAGAAGATACATAAATGTTTTAAGGGATTTCAATTCCACATTCATCGCTCTCATTCTCAAGATTTCTGCTCCTTCCTCTTTTTAGTATTTTAGGCCTATAGCTCTTTGTAACTCAATTTATAAGATTTTCACAAAAGCTATAGCTTCTAGATTGGAAAAAGTATTACCTCTTATCATTTTAGAGGAACAAGGTGGTTTCGTTCCTAGGAAGGATACCCCTGAGGGTGCCATTGTGGCTCATGAGGTTTTGCAATCGGTCTCATTTGAAAAATCTCCAGCTATGATTCTGAAATTAGACATGTTGAAAGCATATGACAAAGTTAATTGGGATTTTTTATTGAAGATCTTAAGAAAATTTTGTTTTTCACAAGCTTGGTGTAAATGGATTCATTCATGCTTCTCGGGGGTAATATTTTCAATTCTGGTCAATGGTTCTCCTCATGGCTACTTTTCTTCTTCTCAGGGTGTGAGACAAGGGGACCCTCTTTCTCCCTCCTTATTCATCCTTTTAGCAAAAGGCTTGAGTAGACCAATCATTTATGTGTGAAATGCAAGAATTTGGAAAGGTATTTCTATTCGGTCCTTTCCTTCCCCAATCTCACATTCACTTTTTGTTGATGACACTCTTCTGTTGGGTCAAGCCACCATGGCAGAGGCTAAGGTTATGAAAAAGATAATTTTAGCTTATTGTTCTTATTCTAGTCAAATCTGCAATGCTGCAAAGTCAAAGACCTTCTTTCTAAATGTTGATCCTTTGATAGAAAGACAACTTAAATTTTGGGTTTTTCAACATGATTCTCTTCCATGTAAATACTTGGGAATTCCTTTCTTCTCTGGAAAGAAAAAACATGCTCTTTGGGACAACCTGATTTCTTCAGTTACTAACAAAATTTCTCTTTGGAAAGCCAAATGGATTTCCTTTGTGGGAAAAATTATAATGATTAAATCTATTCTTAGTGCCCTTCCAATTTATTTAATGTTGGTTTTAAGTTTGCCAAAAGGGAAAGGCCTTATTCTTCAAAAAATTCTAAGAGACTTTCTTTGGACGAAAAATATGACAACCAAAAAGAAGTTATCACTAGTTGCTTGGGATTCCATTTGTGAACCTAAATCAGTAGGTGGCACTGGTTTGTGAAACGTGTTTCTTCAAAACAAAGCTCTAGGAGAAAAATTGGTCTAGAAAATATACACCAAGCCTGAATAAATGGTGTAAATTAATGAGGCATAAATACTTGGACTCTCTTGATAAAGAAAGCAACTTCCAAAGGTTCTAAGATTTGGAATTTTATTTCTTCTTGCAGATTAATTCTCCTTCCACACCTTTCTTGGGTATTTAACAATGGAGATAAGGCCCTTTTCTGGGATGATGCTTGGAATGGTCATAAACCTCTTTTCCAGCTTGGGGATTGGAATCAGATTGAATCAAAATTAAAATCTACTTGGGGCCACAAGGTTAGAGATTATATTGTAATTGATCCTTCTAACCCTTTCACTTGCAAATGGAAAGATTTTAACTTTCTCTAGGTACCATCATAGATCAAAGCTTCCTTAAAATTAGAATTAGATAAGAGACAAGTTTTTTTGTCAAATAAACAGGATGAAATTATTTAGATAAAATCCAAATCTAGGAAGTACAATGTCAAAGATGGATATACATCTCTCATTAATGTTAATCATAGAATGTCTATTCTTTTGAAACTTTGTTGGGGTCCTAATGTTCTTCCAAAGGCTGGTGCTTTTGCATGGTTAGCAATCAAAGAAAAAATCTTAACCGGTATGAGACTTGACAAATTAGGCATCTCTAATCTTTTTCCTTGTGTAATGTGTGTGAAATCATTTGAATCTACTGATCATCTTCTTCTATCATGTGATTTTGCTCAAAGTTGTTGGTATTGGATTCTTAATCAGCTTGGTTGGTCCAATCCTTTGCATTGCTCTTTGTATCTTCATTTTCTATCATGTCCATCTTTATTCCCTTCTTCAATACTCCTGTTTGGGATATAAGCCCTTCCATCATAATATGGAACATTTGGCTGGAAAGAAATAATAGAATTTTTAGGAAAAAATCTTCCACTCTGCTTCAGATAATTCAGAAAATTGAAATTTCAATCTCAGAAGTAACTAATTCTGCCTTGTTCAAGAAATTCTTTTCAAATAGATTCTTTTCTGAATGGGATTCTTTCATTTTGAAATCTTGGCATTTTTTAAAACTACCTAAGGCGGGCTTTGTTAATCACATGACTCCCATTGAAAAAAGGAGCTCTTCTTCTTGGTCTCCTCCTCCCCCTGGCTTCATCAAACTAAACTTTGATGGAGCCTCTAGGGGTAACCCGGGGAAATCAAGTATTGCTGTTGTTTTGAGAGATTGGAATGAAAATTTTATCAGGGCAGCATGTGAGTGAATTCCGAAGGGTACCAACAACGTGGCTGAATTCAGAGCCTTGAGTCTTGGTCTTAATCTTGCTAATAACCTTTCAATCTCTCAACTCTTTATTGAAGGTGATTCTATGACAACAATTATAGCTTTAAGAAATAGGGATTCTCCTTCATGGCATCTGAAGTATATTCTGGATTTTATTCTTGTACAACTGGATGGATTTCCAAAATATACAATTGCTCACTATTTTAGAGAATCAAATGTTATGGTGGACTTCTTGGCCAATAAATATATCGATGCAAATCTTCCCCCTAGTGAATTCTCTTTAGATGAATGCATGTTACTCTTTTAAGATCTACAACAATCTTAAGGCGTTTATGGTTTTCTTTAATGCTCCTTTGATGTTTAATTTAATTTTCATCTTGGGATGATAATTTGAAATATTGAGTATTTGGGAATTTTATCCCTTGCCATCGCCATTAATTTTGTATTTAAATTTTGGAATACTTGGTCGACATTGATTTATTCTTATAAGCAATCATCAAACTCCTCTTCACATGCATTTTTATTGGAACTCAAAGTGTCATATTTTGATCATTGAGCCTCAAAGGTCCTGACAGGGTTTATTCTAAATTGAATTCTGACTTCATCGGGCACGTGGGAATTTTGCCACTTTGATGGATAAATTTATTTATTGTACCTTAGGCCTTTCATTCAGCTGCTTTTTTCCCCAATTCAAACATTCTTATGGTATATTCAGAGTTTTAAATTTGGCATTAATGCTATCCTGCTAAGTTGCCCGCTGTTGCTTTAGAAACGGTCCATAAATTTGGGGCTAAATTTGGTAATGATTCTTTTTTCTTTTCTGGTGCCCAACCATGAGATCTTGAACTTATGACTTGCCATTGGAGGAAGTTGTATTAGCGGATGTTTTAATGTTTGTATTCTCCAACATCCTCCATTTCCAAGAATAACACTTGGCATTTCAATATCACTTGAGAGTACTCATCCTCTCTAGTTCATTAATTGCAATTGCATTCGAGCAAGTTAAAATCTTCTTTTGGCCATGGCGATTCCCATTATTTGCTCTGCTTTTGTGTCGACTCCTTCCAGATACTTCTATTTCTAGTTTTGGGTCAGAAAATGGACAACTTATTCAGGGTTTTGGTGCCACCCCGTGTCCATGAAGTTAGGCTTGATACTCCCTGTACAAAGGAAAAAATAAGAAGAGCATTCTCCTTTGAATGCAAGCAAGTTTTCAATTCAATCCAAATCGTTTTGGGCTTCGATTGGCTTGATATGCACACCATGGTTCTGCCATATGAAATGGCCTCTCAATTTGTCTCTAATTTGATGGACATATTAGGTGATACAAAGATGGTTAAATTTTTGGCAGGCACTTACTTGTTGCCCCATGTCTTCCCACTTTCTTCACTTCAATAGGCTTTGGAAAGGTATGATATATTACAGGGCTCAAGTCTGGTTGGAGGAATTATTAGCAGACAACACCTTCTTATTGACCACCGCCTATCAAAATTTCTCTCAACAATGTCTTATGGTTTGTTAAATGAAAAAAACAGTGAGTTCAAAGTTCGTCAGAGACTCTTACCTCAACAATATGGGAATTTTGTAAGTGACCCAATCTATATGTTGTTCAAAGCAATTCATCTTTTGATTCAGCATGCTATTATGGAGCCACATGATGAACCTCACTTTCCTCCACCTTTTGATATTGCCTCATCTGAAGGAAGCACAACTTGAGGATTTTCTCTCTTCTTCTCATGTTTAAAGTCTGATCATGTTTCGTTGCTCTTTCTTTTTGATGAAATCTTTGTAGTTGGAAGAATTTTGTCTGTTGTTATCTTGCCGCAGGTCTTCAATACTTCGGATTGGAAGCATTTTGAACTAGAATTTGGAAGCTTGGTGGTGTTTTGGTCTCTATGCGGTCTCTTCTTCTCTGGTCTCACGATATTTATCTCTCTCTTCTTTGGATGTATTTCCCAGGATTTTGTATTTCCTCTTGGCTCGATCTTTAGATTTTCTTGCTTTGGCCTTATTGGCCTAATTTTGTAATATTTGAGTTGCATTTTGTTTCTTTCTAGCAACTCATTGTCTTTTGTAATAATTTTCTTTATAAATATAGTGTGTGGCTCAACCACCTTTACCAAAAAAAAATAAAAATGTTGTAATTATTTATAGGTGTAATATCAATGGAACTTGACACCTTCACATTATTTTGATTGAGGGGGTTAGATATTTTGTTTCATAATCTAAGTGTCCAATAGAATATTGTATGTTGTAAAAATAAGTCAAAGTTAATAATAGGGTCTTATTTTCCTTCTTCAGTGCATGAGTCATTAATCTTCATGTCATCAAAAGTATGTTTACCGAAATCCGCTAGTGTTAATAGTAATAATTTTTTTTGCCTCAATTTTAATTGGACACACTATTGCTTATATGTGATGTCCATATTGTGGGGGGAAATTCTAAAACTTAACATCAAAGTGAAATCACTAAGTAGACAAATAATTGGAAGATGAGGTTTGAGGTTTGAGGACAAGCAACATCCTCCCATAAATCACTAGTGATGAGGCCATACAATTATATTAGTGGAAAAACTATTTATGCCAAAATGACTAAAGCTAAGAGGAATTTCTAGGTAGTAGCAATAAATATCACATATAAGTTATGATAAAAGTGGAAATGATTTATAGTGATGGCTACATACACAAAAAATGAGGACTTAGTTCTCAAATTTTCTATGTTGTGATTGGATGTGTTTGTCCCCAATCATAGTTGTTGGTTGTTGAGTGAATGGATGTGTGTGTCCGCAATCATAGTTGTTGGTTGTTGAGTGATTGGATGTGTGTGTCCCCAATCACAATTTTTAGTTTTTTCCCCAATTACATTTTTTAGGTGATTATGATTCGATGTATTTGTCCCTAATTATAATGATTATAAATTGAAGTGTGTGTCCCTATTCATACTGATGATGGATAGACGTGTTTGTCCCTATCCATTTTTTTATATGATATTATATAGAAGTGTTAGTTCCTATCCTTGATTCCATAGGTAAATGTGTTTGTCCCTATCCTTGGATAGAAGTTTATTAAGGTTAGTCCCATTGAAGAAGCGTAGTGAGGCAAGTTCCACTATTATTTTTCATGAGTAGATATATATTTCCATACTCTTACCTTAATTTTTTTGATGAACTATTAAATGTGTTCATCAAGTTTTGTTAGTTCACCTATCCCCATTTGGATAATGATGTAATAAGGGGGTAGTTGGAACATTATGTCATCCATATTCTTATAGCTAGGTTTGTTAGTCTTTAGGATACAAATACTAATAATTTGTTAGTTTGTTAAGAGTTTGTTTATTCTCATGATTATTTTTTATCTCATGATTATATATGTAAATGAGTTGTTATATGAACTCTCCTATAATATAGGAGATGTAATTCCTATAAACTAGTGTTATGTATTATTGAACAAAATGAATAGAAACATAATATTATTCTTGCATAAAATTTTCAAGCTTCTAATTCATTTTTTCCAAATTCTTATATTCATTTCATGATCAACAAAAGGAAATAAATATCCTTGGACTAGAGTTTTTCCATAAATTTTTGTTCACCTTGTCCTTTTATGGCTAAAATTTCTAATGAATTTGGCCTATCATATGGTTGATTTATAATCATTGGAAAATCAATTTCAATGTACTATTATGAGATTCTCCAATTGGTGTCATCCTTATATTGATAATTTTAGGTGGATGAGTAGTTTATTTTGTGTTTCTAATGGATTATTGATTTGACTTGTAGATGACTTCAATTTCTAAGAAAGTTCCTATGATTTTTATAGCTTCTTTATTCTTTCAAGAAGATTTTCAATCTCATGTATTGTTCACTTACCTTACTTTTAGTCTAAGTATAATTAGTATACATCCACCTCTTCTAAAGTACAATCCTCTCCATGTTATTTTGAAAATTCAGGTCTTCATATTCATGGAAGAAGTGTTGGAAACCAATTCCCCCCTAATTTTACTTAATTTATCAATGAAATCCTCAAGGTCATAGTATCTATGGTTTGTATAGTCCATATATAAGTATCTTTGAATTTTTTCCAACTTTCCAAAACCTTGTTTACTATAATTGTATAATTCAACTTCTATGTGGACACATGGTGGCACAAATCCAACTTTCTTTAAATTCATGAAATGTTCAAAATATCTAAGGAAAAATTTCCTAATATCTTCTAAGCATTCTCTCTTATTAGGTACATCATGTGATAACACATAGAGAGACATTGCCACTCAATATATTTTGATATTTTTTCTTTTTAGGAACAAAAACCAGTCACCCTATTTATTTTTTATTTTCCACTAGGTACATATTTAAAGGGCCTAAGGAAAAATATTAATTCAACTAATCTTGGCCAAATGAATTCCAAATTATTCAACATTGGGGATACAAAGAGTTCCTCAAACTTGAGATTAATAGCCAATGAGTTGTCAAACTCTTTTGCTATGGAAAATAAGAACAAGAAATATAGTAGTAAATATATCTTGAAATTATTGTCACAAATGGGGCATTGGATATTTTCAAGCTTTCTAAATTATTCTATAGATGATTATTGAGGAAGTTCCATAATCAAACAATGTGTTAAGAAAACATTTTGACTATCTTCACAAAAGGTAATCATCCTAAAATTCATTCTATCATCAACATCAACAGCCTAATACAACCTAATTCATTCTAACATAATCCCTAATAAACCTCCTCAAATTTTATTTTATTTTATTTATTATCATTTACCATTCAAACTCCTTAAAGAGATAGATACTAATGGTGCACCTCTTGCTCTATACTTGAATTTTGGTAACTTCAAAGCTCTATACAAATGTTCATCTTTCAAATAAAGTGTGGCCAAAGTATACATGATTAATTCCACTGAAACATCCACTTTAAGTCCAAATACCATTTAAATCAACCATCTATTGAGAATGAACAAGAAACTTCTTAAGCCATCTTTTATTTTCATCTATTTATCATCATATAACTTTGTGACCCAAATCATAATATCTACATAAAAAAAGTAGCTTGGAAATACCATGTTAATATTCAATTTTAAACTTTGGGTTATTATCTATACCAACATGGGAAATACTATATATGTGGGACCAAAAATGAGATAACCTCCAATATTTTGGAAGCTAGCTATTTATAAAATATATAACATGTGTCCTATATGGAGTGTGAGATAAATGAGAAAAGATAAACTAAACTAGGGTGATATGCAAAGCAATGAGGTTTCAATTGATATAGAAAGTTTGTACATGATTTAATAATTCCTTAAAATATCAATGATTTTCTTTTATGACAAAGGGCACATGCATTCACAATTATTAATCAGTAGACAAAATATTGAATCTTAAAATAAAAAACTAAGAGTCTCAAAGAAGACAAATTTTTATGGTAGGTAGATTGTATAATGTGATAATAAAATAAACATAGAAAGACAATAATTTTATTTCATATATGTCCATTGAACAATTTATAAAAAGGCTAGAAACATAGTCATATATAATGGTTCGTGCCTTCATACGTTGATTTAAAAAACCACCTCAAAGTTTGAGTGTTACAATGACATCACTATTAAAAAAATCTACCCTTTTCCTCATATCTCTAAAAGAAATGGATTTCCTTTTATAGAAGGAGTCAACATCCTTGGAAAGATCCAATGATTCAAATTAATCCTTAACATCAATAAAATGTATCTAGTAGGTAAAAGTTATGGTAGATGACTCTAGCAAGGCAACTTGTAGGGCAAGGAAAAATCTAACAAAATTTTCTATTTGAGTTCTTGGAGCAGCATGAAAATTGATTTGGTAGCTGAAATTCCCCATCACATTGATGGTAGAATAGGTTTCATCTTCATTTTGACATGATTTGCATGAAAATATCTTTTGGTAGTCGAAGGGGTCAAATCTAGCAATAAATGTTATAAAATAATTCTCACACCTACCACGATAATGACACTTTCATGAATTGTAGAAATAATCCTTCTCTACCTATCTTTTTTTTTTAAATATTATATTTATTTCAATCAATAGCACAAAAACATTGAGCTATCATATTGTTCATCCTTGAGTTGTATCATCATGCCAAGTGTTCCTTGCATAATAAAATCTTTTAAATTTATTTCCTTCTTAGCATGAGCTCTACCATTACTAATGTGCTGATATTTGGCCAATGACACAATAGGAAATAATTATTAGACTATCACATTTTCTAAAGAGAATTGAGTACATGACATTAAGGAGTACAACCATTTATCTCTTGAAAATATGACTTAAATATATAACCAATATCACAATAATATAAAGTTCTTGGACTGACAACTTATATTTTGTGCATGTTTTTGATTTGAAAAATTTTGATTGTTGAAAAACTCAGTCGACCATTGGGTGACAGGCTTACCATTTGAAGACTTCCTCATTAAGGTAGGAAGTAACACAAAATCCTGACACCCAACACCTAAAATCATAAACAAAAAAACCTTTACCTTAACCAAAATGAGCATGATGATCAGATTTTAGGCATTGGGAGATTGAATTAATGAATTCCAAATCCTTAGAACAAAATGTAAGAGGTCAACCCGACTTTTGACTCTCGATAGTTGTAATAAATTTTGGACGTCTGTACTCATCCTCTTAAAGTATTTGAGACATTTCAAACAATAGATAAGGGTTAGGCCTGGCTCCCAACCCTCGAGTGGTGTAAACAAACCTTTAGATATTGTTTGTTGATATTTTAACTTAAAAATAACATTTCTAGGGATCAAGAGATAAGAGGTACACCCGAATTTTGATCTTTGAAGGACCGAAAGCATAAATTGAAATAAAGATGTTTATGTCATTTTTAACATAAGGTAAGGAGGATCGTTGATCCCCGACCCTCGAAGAACCATGACACAAGCTAATCAAAGACATTCACACCATATGGTAGGAGGTAAGGAGGATCTCTAACCCCTGACCCCTCATGGATTAGAATTTAGAAAATTGAACTCTCAAGTGTAAAAAATTTTAGTATGAGGTAAGGGGTAGGCTCGAGGGCCGATCCCCAAAAGTTTGTATAATTTTTTTGAAACAAGCTATGATTTTGTAGTGAGGGACATGTATTGGCTTGCTTCCTTTTGATGTATGTAAATGTTAACACTTGGTATTTGTACATGTAGGAGATATGCCACCCAAGGATTCAACAGAAATGAAGTACCAATATAAGGGCTACCATCCAACTTCCAAGATGTTTTCCCCATACAATGAGATTGGAGACATTGAATTAGGTCATGTGAACTTGGAAGAATTCAAGCGAAGGATAAAAAATGATGAAACAAGAACATGCATGGCCAAAGCATTAGCCAATTTAGGATTAGTATAAGCTACTACCTTTCCAATGACAGCTCAATATCTTGAGCTAGTTCTTGCTTGTGCAAATTACTACAACCATAAAACTAGAAAAGTAATGGGATCATCAAGAGAGGTTTTTCTTGACATAACTATAGATATGATTAAGAAGATTTTCAAGATTCATTCCCAACCTAAGTATGAGGTAGTAGATATGAAAAGGCCATTAAAAAATTTGATGATCATGAAGTAGAGAACCTAAACTATATTAATAATAACATGTTGGTCCACCCTAGGAAAGTAGTTGTCAAATTGGCTAAGGTACAACATAGGAGTGAATTTAAAGAAGACGTCAAGGATTTGATTGTGTTATTGAGTAGAGTGTTTGAGTACCAACATGCTAGAGACTTCTACCCATGGATGGTAAAATTCATCAAAACCATCAATGATACCATCAAGAAGAAGATTGACTGGGCTACTCTCATAAGTGATACCATCCATGACCAATTGAGTATTTTTCTCACTACTTCTAAGTTTTATATGACTTCTTACTTGGTCTATTTGTTATCCTCTTAAGCTTCCTTCTCAAGACTTGACAGAATTAGTTCTTTTAATATGGGAGAAGTACTCATTTATGAAAACTATCCCTAATTGAAGCTGAATGACAGTTACACACACTTCTACGTCGTCAATGACAACTTTATTTATGCTTTAATCAGAGGGCTAGAGGGAGATTTCTCTAGAAGGATATCCAATGAAGCCATGGAAGAATTGAAGGGTATGAGAAATTGGTACATCTAGTTTAAAACTTTCTCCTACATCAGAGTGGAAATATTTCATAAGATGCCATATAAAATCCTAAGGTACCCCTCATACAAGATGATTTTGTTGGAAGTCTGCAGGAAAGTAGCAAAAATTCACTAGCACATTGCTGAGAAACATAAGATTGGGTACAACTTCCCCATTCAAGTAGGGGTATATTCATGTGCTAATATGTAAAATGCAAAAGTTGCAAATTTGGATATGCTTAAGTATAATTTGGTACTATACTATAATGCTAGGAACTGATTTGATCCCATAGGTAAGATTGGTAAGGTGATGTGCTCCTTTTTTTTATTCATGACCCTAAGATTGAAGACCATTGGGCCAATTGTGAAGAAGAATTTGAGGTGAGGTTGAAATATTATTGTCAGTTGATAGTAAATATGATTAGGTATTATACAAAAAATTGTGTGTCCAAGGAGACAAAAGATGGTGGAAAGGTTCTTGACCTTGCGTACAAAAATCAAAAGGTTTAACCAATTTTTAATGAAGATTGCTCGGTAAATGAGAATGATGACATGGAAATAAGAGCACATGAAATTATAGCACATTCTCTTCGATGGCTAAGAATACCTTTCCCAATGATAAAATTGCTAGCACCTACAAAGGTAGCTGAGAAGGTTCATCTATTGCTGCTACTAGAGAAGGACCATCCACTATTGGCCCAACTAGAGAGAAGACTAGGGGTGAACCTATTAAGGTAGAAAGAAAGAAGAGAAAAGAAAAAGATCTCATCATCGTGCCCTCAAGTGAGGGTGAGGAGGAAGAAATAAATACTTTGGCAAGAAAGAAATGAACTAGAGAAGAAATTAGAGAGAGGACTACCCAAAGGGAAGATGAACAAGCCTATTCCTCTACTCCCCCTCATGAATCACCATTTCCCTTACCTCCTCCATCACCACACCATTTTCAACCCTCTCCACATTAAAAAACTCTTTCTCCTCCTCTTGAGGCACCTCCATCTCCTCTTCCTCTCCCTGAAGATGAACCACCAATAAGGGAGGAAGGAATTCCAAAGACTACTAAAGAAGAAGGGGTGCAAGAGGAGGGAGAAATATAAATTGAATCTCCATGAGAAGAATAAGAAAAAAATGAACCCCTACAGAAGAGTAGGTTCATGTTGAGGAGGTTCATACTGAAGAAGTGCACACATAAGAGGTCCATGTAGAAGAGACCCAATGTGAAGAAATAACTGCTAAGGAAAATGTGTAGGAAGAGCATGTGGAGAAAGAGATTGATCAGGAAAAATAAGTTCATGAGGAACAACCTCATCTGGAAGAATAAATCTATGAAGAAAGGATCAAGGAAGAAGAGGTTGCACAAGAATCTGGACAAAGGGATTCCAAACAAGAAGATGATGTTGAGGGCTCCCAGAATATTGAAGTCTTCACTACCATTCGCAAAGAAACATCCACAGTTGTTCCCATTTGGTTAAATCATATAATCCAAATAAGGAAACAAACATATGTGGAAAGCCTAGATCAAAGATTGAGCATATTATCATAGGCTTTCCAATCTTCAGTTTGTAGAAGAAAGATAGTCTGGAGGATATCAACCATCATAGTGGATGAATAAGGGAATAGAACATCAATGATAGTTGTGCCACTAGTTGATAAATTTGAGTCTAAAATAAGGCCTAAGAACTACCAAATCTGACAAGTGTATCTTGGAGTCCAGACCATAGAGGGAGAGAAAGAGTATCTCCAAATGTCTGTTTCTACAATTTTGAAGAGGATACAAAAGGACAAAACTACAAAAGAGGAATTAAAGGCTCAAGTAGCTCAATTGATAACTTATATTAATAATTTGATTGGGCCAATTGATGTTGCGAATTCTAAGTCTATGTTGCAAGCTTATTTAAAATGTGGGGGAGGACATTTTGACCCAGATGGTTGGGTCCCTACAACACAACAGTGGAAAGAATATTTTTTGACTTTACTAGATAAATTCCTAAAGGAATTAATAAAGTCTTATTACCTAATTAGTGATGAAGATAATGCAACTAAAAAAAATGAGCTGAGCATTGATGAGGAGTTATTGGTGTGGGAGGATTACATCCCAATTTTGTACCAAATAAATGAAACATCAATGGAGGAACTCTTAAAGGCTATGGTGATTGAAGAAGAAGACCAAGAAAAGCTCCCAGAATGGGTGAGGGTAGCCAAGTTTTGAGTTAAAATTCTGAATAAGTGCAAAGATAAGTTAAATAAGGATAAATTCCAAGTTGAGCAAGCAATGAACAACATCCAATAATCCATTTAAGACTTGGATTGCATATTTTGGGATACACCTGTGTTGGTAAGAGACCATAGTAAAATTGTTGAAGAACTACAAGGTCAGATGCAGGGACAAGTAACATAGGAAGCTATCGATAAGATGATGAATAAGAAGGATATACTCTAGTCTCTTCAAGAAGAGTTGGATACCTTCAAAAATATGCAATAGTAAATGGAAAAATCAACACTTGACCAACAAATAAAGATCTAGTATCACAAGGGACCAACTATGGAAAAACTAAATGAAATTGTGTTAGTATTCACTGTTAGGTTCCAAAAATAGTTGAAGACAAAGATGTTTCCATTGTCATGTTGTTTATGCTTTTAATAAACAGTTGTAAAAAATTACCACACCCAGATGCAAAGGATTGGAATTGGAATTGGAAATTTCGAGAACTGATGGATACTTTCAATTAGATTTCAGTTATTTTAGTTAGCTTTTGCATTTCAAATTTTTTAGCATAGTTTAACTAAGACTCATATTGGGGCACCTAGTTTTGCTTTAGTTTAATTTTCAATTTTCTTTTAGTTAGAATTGAAGCATTAGAGGTAGTTCTAGTTGGATTTTTTTTATCAAATCCATAGTTTTAGGAACTTGTATCTCTATATAATTTTGATTATGGATCATTTCTAAAGATCCAATTTTGATGTAACTTTTACAAGCGAACTTATACACTCTCAGTGTGGATTTTTCATTGACTTTGTGAAAATATAGAATTATTGATTAATCAAAGGATTATAACTTTTTTGCATGCATCTCAATCTAGTATCATGGTGATGGTATGAATATTTTTTTCAATTTGAATTGGAAAATTGATGAAATCTTGTGAGTTATTATGAAATTAAGTAAGGTTTTGTCTTAGATTTGCACATTCTTGATGCTGTTCTAATTTGATCAAATATAAAAATATTATGTGTTACTATGTTGCCTTGGAATATTGCATTGTTGTTGACGATAAATGTGTGAATTGTTATTTATTTTAACAATAGTTTGAAAGATTTTGTTTAACCATATAGAGTTGATTGGTGAAATATCGTATCATTATTTGTTAGATTTAAACTTTATTTTAAATTCTCTTGATACACTATCTTCTTTTGAATTTATTTTTAAAAACTAGTTTGAAATATTCTAAAAGAGCATTGGAATTTACATAAATTTGTTATAGATTTGAAAGCTAATTTGTTTTTTGATTTTTTTAAATTATTATTCATGATCACATATAATTTCCAGAGAGCTTAAAATTTAGAACCCTTGTGAAACATGTTGATAACGAACACCGTGTTGTCCCAGACGACTAGAACTAGTTATACAGGAACCTTGGAGTAGTTTCCCTACTTTTCAAGAGAAGCAATAAGCCCTTATTGCTTAGCACATTGTAATTGATTAAAACCACCCCCAACAAGACCCACCTTGAACAAAATAGTTCCTTCTAAACAATTATATCACAATCATATAAAGTTTTTATTTTTACAACATTTATATGTTGTGAGAAGTTGTTGTGTGGCTCCTTTGCACATTGAATCAATGATGCTATTTTATTCTTCAACTATTCTTTTTTTCCCATGAGGTTAGGCCTACTACCCATTGAGCTAGAAAATTCAACCATTAGTGCAATATTTTAGTTCTTTTATTCTAATGATGTTTATAACATTGCATGATCCATTGATTTGAAGAATATCAATAGCTAATAAAAATTCTAGCCTCCTCAATGAAAAATAAGATCATAAGAACTTGGAAGGATTCCATACTAAATTTTTTTTGAAGGAACCAAAGGAAAAACTTTGAAATAAAATAATATGTGAAAAAAAGAATTACAAAGCTCAATCAAAAGAATATTAGGACCTTAAGAAATTGATCACAACTTAAAAAGAGTGAATAGAGTGAAGATCTATAATTTTGGTGATCTCTTAGGGGATATTTTACTAAAAAAGAAACCCAAAATATTTACTATTGTGCAATAAAAATTAAAAAAATGCAAAATTAGAAGAATTAAAAGAATTTTCTACTTACATTTTTTCTATGGAAACTTGGAGAAACACCCACTCAATGTTAGGAGGACACCCATTTTTATTTAAGAACTTGGAAGATTATCTAAGTCAATGATATCTTTGTGGGATATACTTATAAGCTTTTATACTATATCCTTGACCCAAAACTCCAATTGAACTAGTGGGCACAAGATAACTTCAATCTCTGTAATGCTTGGTGTTTGTTCCTAGCCATAAAATGATGTTTGGTCCAATTTCTTGATCATAAACATGGATATGAATTCCTCTTCTACCAATACCTTATTTCCATCTTGAAAATTTGGGGGAGTCCTTGGTGTGCTAGTGAGATAATATTTCCCATCATCTCTTGTACAAATCTATCTAAGGTGATGGATTACATGTTACACATAAGAATAGCCTTATTTCTGCTCAATAGCTCATTGAATTTTAGTACAATTAATCTTCTATATTGTTGCATTAATTTCAAAATTTATGCCAATGAAAATAAAAACTACAAGTGTAGGATACTTTAGGTTCACTAAAATGTAGAGTAGGAAAAGCAATACTAGATCTAATTAGATTAACTAGGATTATATCCTTTTCACTTTGACTCCACATTCAAACATAAACCAACTAGGGTTTTATGATTTGCTTACTAGCACAAGGGAGAGCTAATCTCCTAGGGTGTATGTTTTTCTTGAATTGTAAAAGAGATAATTTTTTATGTGATTTAACAAGCCTATTTGAAATATAACCCTAGATCTAAAAATTTAATTTATCGTACACATGAAAATGGAAAGTTACAAAAAATATTAAAAATAGATATTGATATACAAAGAGGAACATGTGATAGAAATTTGAGCCTAAATTGCAAGGACAAGGGCATGGGGTGCCCTAGACTGGATTTTTCCTTTTTTAGATCTGCAAAGTCTAAGATGTAGATTATAGCCTGCTCTGTTTTTCCTAGAACTATCTTTTGTTGAAAATTTTGGATCTGACCTGCACACATGAAAAGAGGGGGGAAAGGTTGTGCTATATATGGGATTTCCTAATTCAAACCCCATTTTGGTATTTCTACCTCCACATACAACAAATGATGATTATCAAGAGGGCATACCTTAGGTCAAGTAGAGGCCAAATCAATGATAATTGATTGAAATGATAGATGATAAATGACAATATTACCTTGATGTAAAATATTTGATGAAGTGATGTCACACCAAAATTTTCCACAAATTTTGATTTATGGATGCCTTGATTGCTTGATATACCTGTAAAAGGTTAGTTCCCAAAATATAATAGATTGTTGTAGATAACATGTAGAGGATTAATCAATACATCTTCATAATTTTGCATGATTGATCATAATATCTTCTTGCACATAATTTACTTCATTCTTCTTGATGTCTTGCAAGCTTGACCTTGATTGATGAAAGCGTTGTAATAATGTTGTTAATTCTTCCCTTGAATTTCCTTGACTGATTTTAGGATCTTCAATTTGCTCAATAAAAGTGCTAGGATTTAAATGCTGAAAATGACTTGTATCTATATGAAATTCTTCTAATTTACTGAAAAATCAAAGACCGATAGCTAACAAATAAAATTATATTTTTAAATATTAAAATACCGACACCAACATATCCAAAATGGAGCCAAAAAGGGTTGGAAAAGGGCACGGTGTGCTCTAGTCTAGATCCATCCTTTTTGGGGCCTTAAACATCAGGGACAAATATCAAATACTTATTTTCATTCCCATTATTTGATTTTTTGAAGATATTTATAAAATAGGTAATTAAATGCATAATTAGGTCTAAGAAAATAGGGGGAGTTAAACATAGAACAAAATTATCAAGGGTGACAATTTTTGACACTACACTAAATTACTAGAAGTTCTCAAATAAGTGACACTAAAATTTGTAGATGCAATAGTAGATAGAGGATATGGAGTATTAATGTATGACAACCAAATAAAATGATTCATCCCATGAAGATGTGTCCACACAAGATGGTGCAATATAAGTCTTAGTATCATCCAAGGAAACATCACTATCAAGTGAAGATCCAAAAACTCCATACAACTATTGGATGATGGTCCAAGTAATGAAAGGTAACTCAATATATTCTATATGGTGAAGATGTTTCCACACAAGATGGTGCAATATAAGTCTTAGTATCATCCAAGGAAACATCACTATCAAGTGAAGATCCAAAATCTCCATACAACTGTTGGATGATGGTCCAAGTAATGAAAGGGAACTCAATATATTCTATGTGGTGAAGAAAACCCTCACAAATAGTAAGACATATTAGTCCATAGACCATGTCATTATTATTAAACTATGTATTCTTTTGTTCATAGTCACTTGGCTTAGGAACAAGTCCAAGAAGATACAAAAATAGAACCCACTCAAGACAATGATTCTTTATCCCTTGTTTCTAAGATAAATAGTTCTCTAAAGTTATCTTTAAAATATAAGGATGGAAGTGAAAATTAAAATACATAGTGAACCCCCCAAAATGGAACTTTATCTCAATTCATAATTACAAAATTCCTGTATAATCCCCTAAGAATGATACATAAAAGAGAACTTTATAAGTTGAGTGCATGTGCATGAACAACCCCTTAGATTTTTCTCAATTACTCTCCTTAATTTGTAAATGTGTAAGGTAGGGAAAAAGTCTACACGATACAACACAAAGGACATCCTCACTTTGATTGAACTTTAAACCTCTCCTTGAATTGTGACACTTTACACTTTTAGTAAATAAATTTTAAATAATTTGGGATGAAAAATGTCACTTTATAAAAATAGTGTGAAATCATTCTCAATAGATTAGGCTTAAAAAATCACTTTTGCAAAATATGGCACTCAAGTTTGAGCTATTGATTAAAATTTACAATGCTCTTCTTGATAAAATTAACACAAAAAATATAAATTTTTAAAAATTGCCTTCACAAAAATTTGGGAGAAAAATTTGGGGAGAAATTTGAGAGAGAAAAAAGATAAGAGTTAAGCTCCCTTTGGTTAGTTGTGACCATACCTTATAACCATGGGATTAACTTCTTTGGAGGCTCTTGCACCTTGTTGCAACATAATATCAACACTTCCCTAGTTGTCCTAGTGTTGTTTGCTGATTTGCATGCCTCTTTGTTACTTGTTGCTTAGAGTTGAAATAATATTTCATATTTCAACAATAAATTTTCAGAGGTTACAACAAAGATATTGCAACCAATTTCTAGAAAAATGATTACAATAATTTTTCATAGATTATGCCAAACATTTTACAACAAATTTGTAGATATTTAAAGCACAATGAAAAATGTAGCAAAATACCAAAGGAAGTCAAAATTATTCTAAACCATGCCAATATTTTCAAGGATCAACTAAAGCTTTGCAATGATAGCTCAAACTTCACTAACAATGTAAGGATCAACCAAAAATTTGCAAAGATAGCTTAGATTTGAGAAATAATACAAATATAACCCACAAATGACAAAGGATTTGCATAATTTTAAAAAAAAAATCAATTAAAATTTGTAAAAAATGTGACCATGTTAGAATAACTTTGTGAAGACCAA